>JAPMOB010239768.1:0-12115 GCA_029875015.1 Lepomis gibbosus | reverse complement strand
GCAAGGCATTGCAGCGGGTGGTGAAAACCGCCCAGCGCATCATTGGGACTCCACTACCTGCCATCGAGTACATCCAGAGGCAATGCTGTCTGCATCGAGCCCGCAGCATCCGGACTTCTCTCACCCAGCCCACAGACTGTTTTCTCTCCTGCCCTCCGGCAGGCGTTTCAGGTGCCTCCAGACCAGGACCTGCAGACTAAAGGACAGTTTTTTTCCCCAGAGCGGTCTCTTTTCTGAACTCTAACCCTTGCTAATCCCACTCCCTTCATATACTACTAGATTCTAATCTCCTTCCTCACATCTACCTTCATTTATTATTTTCAATACTGGAATGTTCATTGGCACTGCAGACTGTTTATTACAGTAACGAGTGTTTATATATACATCTGTACTACTTTACCTTAAAGGGGTTATGCTTAATTGCACTGCCGAATGTTTATTTACAGTATCCACTGTTTATATATGCATTTTGTAAATATCGCATTTTTAACTCTAACCTGCAAGTGGAACTCTGTATAAACCCAGGTGGGTTTCGTTCCCCTCCTTGTACTGTATCTTTGTGATATCTGTGCAGGACAAATAAATGAAAAAATTAAAAAATTACTTTTTACCGCACTTTTTACTCGGATAGCTTATGTCCTTTTGCACTACTTTAATGTATTGCTACACTGCTCATCTTAGCCTTATTTAATATTGTATAAATTTATCTGTATTATGTCTATAGTAATAGCCATTTGTACTATTGTACATTATATACTTGCTGTTATTGCACTACTGGTTAGACCTAAACTGTATTTCGTTGCCTTGTACTTGTACTTGTGTAATGACAGTAAATTGAATCAGAATCAGAATCAGAATTTCAGTTGTGCATGTAAAAGCATTTCACTTGTATGAGTGTGACCTTGTCAGTATGATTGAGTTTGCTTTCATGTGTATGTGAGAGGAAAAGTACACATATATGCATGGTAATTCCGAATAATGTCCCTGGGGACCCCTCATAGGGTTGCCCGCCCTTCAGCATGGGGGGGAGGGGGGGTTGTGTTGTAATATTCCTGCCGAGTTATCCGCCACACCGCTGCTTTCCATTGCACCTAAATTATTGTCCTGTGTGTTAAATGCAAGACTCTGATTGTAATGGCTGCCCCCCTCTGTTTATCGGCAGGTTCTATAGTGACAGTTCAGTTCACACACATGCTGCTATCTCTTTCGCTTACACACACATCGATAGATTTGTGCGAATGCAGACACATACTGCTTTAGACAGCAGCGGTAGTCCATTAGCATATAAATGTGTTCCTGTGTGACTGTATTGTGTGTAGAGAATGTGGGTGAACTGGTGCAGACTTAATATGCATGTCAGGCAGAATGGGGCATGATAGTGTTTTTTTGTAAATGTTGTGCCAGTTGCAGATCGATTAGTGAGATACCACACCAGCTCGCTCTACATGTGTCTGTCTACCTTGCTTTACCCTGTCTCTCTCTCTCTGTCTCTTGACATTAATTAAATGTAAACTACCGCCATCTGCCACCACTTATGGCAACTGACCTCCTGACCTGGAGACTTGCCACATCACTGCAACCCATTTATGTGTGTTATGCTCCTACACATCAGCAGAAAACACTTTTAACCATAAAATATTTATGTTAGTCAACTGTCATCAACTATGTACAGGATGCTAAACTGAACACAGGGGAAGCAATATTCAGGAATATTCATCTGCGATATTCATGATATTCAAAACAGCTAAACAACTACTAAATGGAGATCAAACTTAAAAAAAATTCAAATATTCTTGCACTTAAAAGCTTGAAAATGAGCAAGTGGAAGCATGTCAGTCACTGTACCATTCCTTTTGATTGCTAAAGCACAAGTTCTATCTCTAAATACATCCACTGGCCTGTGCTTTATCCTTATCATTTATCACATATCACATATCACAAATTTGCCTCAAGAGCCTTTACAATATGCATAGCGATTGTTATTCTAGTGTTTGCAGCATTCTAGATGTATGGTACTTCCTCTCAGCACTGTAAAGGCTGACAGAGCCTCTGTAGAAACGACATCATGAGCTTCATTAATGATAAAATTCTAATTATTATTAGTAGAGACAAAATGTACCACCTTCTGCCCTCAAACATATTGATTTATCTTGAAACTCAGGAACCTCAGAAACAGACATAGAACCTGATATACATTCATATATATACTTTTTATATATACTTTTTTCCCATCGATCTTCATCAACAAAGTTCAAGGATTTTTTTCATCTAAGCCATCAACCTGATGTTAAACTCAGACAAAACTTGAAGTTATTGTACTATTGTACCCCAAACACCTCCGAGAGGCATTATGTAAAATATCTTTAGTGTAGATGGCATTGCCCTTGCTTCCAGTACAACTGTAATCAAAGATAACACCTAGATTGGAGCTATCTTTTATCAGGATATGTAATTTAACTACCATATTAAACTTCAGTCACTGGCTAAGCAGGCTTTTTATGTGCACTGCAATGCACATTGCCTTTATTTGGTTTTGTTTGGTTTGGTTTATTTTTGTGGACAGAGTCAAAGCAGTGCTGGAGGCATTATGTTATTTGTTCAAGCCCCTATATCTGGATAATACCTACACCAAAAGTGGCAGGAGATGCAGTGCACAATGTTTCAGGATTAGCCTCGGGAGTTGCCGAAAGTCTGTAAAGAGAGGTGGGCTTGCAGGTTTTATGCCTGTTGAAAGTTTTGTACTGGTGGCCATGCCCTTCATGACATTGATGAGAAGAACAATGAAGACAGATATGTAGAAGCATGTGGACTGCATAGACAGATAGACCTAAACTTCATTGGCCTTCTGGCAACTTTTCTGTTTTTTGTATAGTATGCTGCAATCCCCATTGTTGGACTTGGCCAGAAACACATTTGTTCACAGAGATAAAGCATTTTTCGGGGAGCTATGGACAGAAGTACTGGACATTGCTCAGCAGTGCAACATTACCACCAAGGGGGTTTCCAAAAGGCAGCCAGAGAGCTCCATGGAATGCTTCTGTTGTCACATCCACAACTGCTCAGTGAAACTGGGATCAACAACCATTTGTATATGACTGCATTCCATCCCATTTTGGCCATTTTGAATGCTGTGCTAGAGGCATTTGCCCAAAACTAAGGCTATGTTCAGACTGCAGGCCTTAATGCTCAGTTCCAATTTTTTTGTTCCACAGTTCACATTATTGTTGTAACATGTTGAAAACAGGCACCCTTTTCCAGGGAAAACGCCTAAAATAACAAACCCAAAATAAATCAGGAATAACTCCTCAACCATTTGGCCTAGATGCATAATTATGGTCTCCTTTGAAAGGTCAGAAGCTAAGGATTGTAATTTAACATGTTTATTTTACCATTACAAAGTAAATGGGAATGCAGTATAGAGAAAAAAAGGATATTTTCATCCAAAGTGATATTTTAATGCAATAAACCATCAAAACCATCATAAGATACACCTGGAATGCAATTTTAACTGTAAATTTGATGACTTTGACTTGTATTCAGAGTTATCTTTAAAATACTATTTATATCCATACAACCACATTCCAAATAACATAACATTGAAATATTGATAAATACATTGAATATTGATCAACATTCCTGTCACCAGGATCAATAAATCCGGATTAAGCAGACCTTTCATTTCATACCCTCTATGTAGCTTCTACTGGTCAGCCAGCACAGGGCAAAAAAGGCTGTGAGTTCAAAAGCAACACTTCACCTTCCCCGGTATTGTGCAATACTCAAGATGGCATCCGCTGATACTCGGAGCAACAAATCAGCTAATTTTTGGACTTAAAATGGCATATAAGGCAAAAGTAAGTCAGCGGTTTTGACGATTGCGTGCTGCCTGTGGTACCTGGGGCGTCTGTATCATTAAATGTGGCCCATATCGTCCATAACGGAAGTTGGGTTTCAAAACAAACGATCTGTATTGGATTTGGACCACATATTAAAGTGGCCCTAATCCTAACTGGAAAAGATCAGATTCCATGTGACCTGGCCTATTCACACTGTTATAAAAAGATCAGATTTGAGTTACATATGAGCAAAAAAATCTGGGTCACTCTGGTTGGCAGTCTGGACGCAGCCTAGGTTTGATATCATGAAAGGCATTCAAACACTCAATCCCAAAAGCAACAGCTTCTTTTTTTGCTGGGAACCATTTACAGCACAAATCTGGATGATCTTAAGCATGAGTTACGTCAAGCCAAGCAGATATTGAAGAGAATCTAACCAGTTTGCTTGAGTTCACAGTACTCCTGCAGCCATTCAGTGAGGTCTTCTATGGACTGTTAAGACTGTGCCAAATGCCATGGCCCAACCTGTAAGCACAGCTGCTTACAAACACTGTTTTTCTGCAGTGAAACAGAAAAATAAAAATCACTTCTGCACCTTGAACAATGAAAGACTGAGTGACCTCGGGTGCTAAGTGTCCCAGAGTACCAGAGAGCCAAGGCCTTGGAAATGAATGAGTTCACAAGGTTGTTTAGTAGTCGACACCAAATTGCGAAATACAGTTCTTTTGAAGTATCTGTACCTCTAAAGGATGAGACACTAAGTGATAAATATTGCAATATGTGAAAACTGACAGTGCTAGTGTAGTGTTACTACATTGCATCCACTTTGGCTACATTTGTGAGTTCACTAATTACACATAAGGGCCAAATATTGATGAGAAAATCACAAAAAAAGTGGACATTAGAATTTTAATGCTTTAATGATAGTGCTAAATGAAAAGCCCATACAAGGTGAAAGTGTTAATGTAGCCAACAAAAACATGATGAAGACATAACTGTGTAATTGTACAATTTAATTGTTTCCACTTAGTAGTCTGAATGTTGAAGAGAGAGGTCGGCTGTGGCCTTCATTTTTGTTGTGACGTTTGAGTGTGCCCCAAATTTAACTGTTGTTCCCCCCTATGCCATCCACTTGAAAACAATCTGGAACCGCCCCTGCTCGAATCAAGCTTACTGAGCTGTGTGTATCAAACACTAGGGTTTAAATGGAGCCTTTTAAGCCAGTAAATACAACCCATATCAAAAACAGGTGTCATAAAAAAAAACCTGGTTAGGGCTTGTAAAAAACAAACAAACAACAACTTGTCATGTATCATGTAAATGCTCTTTCTGTTTACTTTTTTAAATTCTGAATAACTGTACTCGTTCTGAGCACCCACTTGAGTTAAATGAAAGAATACCCATCACTCTGTCTCTGTCAGGATACCATCCTTGAATAGTTTCAGAGATAAATAGAAGGCTGAGCTTCTATTCAATACCGCAGCAGGAGTACATAATAATCAAACTGTTGTGGTGCTAAGCACTCTTCACGCTCGGTTTTTAATTACTGTATAGGTATTCCCCACCTTTTTTTGACTGACCTCAGGAGGTGATGACCAAACATCCACACAGGGATACAAGGTCACACACACAAACATACCCACACAGTTTTATGTAACATGCTGGACATGGTATGGAGCACATACAGCAGCTGTCACATACATACCCACAAACACACACATCCCTGGCACATGGCAGTTGGCCGGGGTGAGAGTGGAGTCACTTTTACATTAACATCAGTCAGAGAAATGTAACTGATCAACATGACTTACACTACAGTAGAATGCATGTTTTGGCCCGAAATGACCCCTCCAAAAATATGCATTTTTATTTATTTATTCATTCAGTTAATAAGTTATTTATATGTTACAAAGGCAGACATCATTCCTGTTTTTTCCCTGAAATTTCTGGAAATGACCATTTGGAAAATTACTGCAGCATTGAATGTTTTTACAAGACATAAGAGCAAAAGTTCAGAGGGAAAAGTCTGCAATTTCAACAACACGTCACATGACGTCACATGTGACAGCCCGTTACCATGACTCTGCCTCAGCTCAATGTGCGGTTGAGTTGAGGCAGGATTCAGTATTTGTAGACACCTTCCTTGTGTATTTTGGGTTAGGTGCATATTATCACAGTTTAACATTGTTTTCATGTTTCCCAGCGACAGTCCAATGATGAATCAGTTAACTTCTGGTGCTTTTGCTTGGTTGAAGTTTTGAAGGATTTTACTTGTAACAGAGGATTCTAAGCCGTGGTGTTGGAATCTTTCTTGGATGACGTATCTGAGTACTCTTCAACCTCTGCATCTATTTAAAGGCATATATTAAAGACAGTACTGTATCAAATTCCCTGTCCAGTAAGTTTCATGCAGGGTATGAGCAAATACCCTATCAATTTTCATATTCACCCACTTGCCTCAGTACGTTTTCGTACAATACTACTTACGCTGGTATACAAATTTGACACTTCCTGTATCAGCTTCAATGAACTAAAATAGGTCATAGTAATCCAGACCTACAAAGTGCTGAATAGCATTTATTTAATTGTAGTATTTTTTAATGCCAGATTGGCAGATATATTTATGACTCGCGCAGGGGTTATCACTTGTTTTCCCTGCTTGGGGCTGGGCTCATTGAGACCCAGTTCTATTTTGTCACTGGTTTTCTGAGATATAGGTAGTCAAGACACTCACCTAGAGACCCCAGGTAGCTCAGCCAAGTCCTCCTATATGGAGGGTTCTTTCCAGCTATCGGTGCATGACAAGTTTCTGTGCTGAAAACAACAAATCATCCTTAACCAGTCAAGGTCACTGCATACCTTATCAAGGTAGTATGGTCATGCCTGACCATATCAGTTACATCACAAATCCCAAATATCAGTGAGCATAACTTTTACGATGATGAGCCATCTACAGTAGGACAGGCAGGATTTGTTGCTTGCCAGGCATGCATCTTTATAGGAAGTAGGAACAGGCAAGGTTGTGGTTCCTGTTGCACTGAACTGTGCAGAGCGGCGCATGGCATTTGCCCCTCTGCATCAGATCAAGTCATTTCAAGGTACTGGTTTTCCATATTTGACTGCATATTGCATTCAAAGTTTTTGAGTCTATACATAATTTCCAAGACAAACCATCTATTTCATTTGCATGTGTTCTACAGTAGGTAGGTAGAAGCCTTGCTATGCACACCTGCAGATGCTAAAATCTGTTGCCAAGTTTGTAGCAAAAGAGCAAAAGAAATCTTTCCTACATTTAATATGCACAACCCTTTGATGGGATAATGGCTTACATTTTACTACAGATTGTTAAAGAGCATGTTGGCCAAAAACCTGGAAACCCAGACTGAACGACTGGTGGAACTAGATGAATTTGCCACATCCTGAGCACGACTAAGTAGGTAAAAATGTCAATTATCGCCCTAAAATATATAATCCCTATAATCTGCTACTTTTTATATCTGGGTCACAAATGGATAATGATCCTTTTATATGCTTCAGAAAGCTCACTAAATTCAGCATAGCAATGATGTTTATCAAATTATTGGATTTAACACAAACTTTTAATGACAAGGACACAGACACATTTTTCAGGCCAACAACAACAAGTTTCAATGGCAAATCCTTGCTTAAGTAGACTGACAATGGAGAGAACTAGACAAAGACAATACTGTGTCTACACACTGTTGCTCTACCTTAATCATTAGAAGCTGCAGTCTTTGTTCGTTAGTCATTGTAACTTACACTGCACATTTACAGCTGAACTGAGGTTTATTGTTGACCTTTTTGTTTTGTTGATCCATAGACTGTATAAAAATGTTGATCCCACCAAAGCTGTGATGCTGTGGCACCAGGACTCCGTCAGAACCAGGAGGCCAGACTTCCTGGACCGTGTAAAGAAGGTGATTGTAGAAAGTGAGCAGTCTTCAGGTTCAACTTGAATGATAAAGCATGATTAAGAGTGAGTAGTGATGGGATTTAACATAAGTGATAAAAACGCATCTTGTAAATTTAGAAAACAAATGTACTGTTATGTCTTAAATACATTAAATAGCAATAATAGAACTTGGCTTCAAATTTCACTCTGGCCTCTTCTTGTTTGCATTTGACATAATATCTTATCATCGCAATTCAAAGGACGGAAACAAATGTATATGTGACACAAAAGGCAATTTATTTTAGCTGGTGAAAAATATGTTTGGATATGAACATCCTGGGAACTTCACGCACTCCTCTGCACAACAGTGGCGCTGCTGGTGCTTTGTCCCTCTCCCTCTTCTATCACACACACACACTACGCCACAAATGCGCACTGACGCCCCCTATCTTAACGGTCAGGGTTACTATTTTTGATGTATTCACGCACTTTTCAGAAATTTATTAAAAGCTTCTTTTTTTCACATTTTTATTTAAAGCATCATATGTTGATATTTATATGATAATAGGCTGTATATGAACTTACTGGGAGAAAACAGGAAGATCAATGCAAAATCTCTGCAGAGATTTGACTGTGAGATTGGGAGTGGAATCAGGCTCTGACTATTGAATCATAGAAAATTTGACTATTCGGGGTCACCCCTACTACAGTCTATCCTCGAGCATCTTATATAGGGTGCTTGCTCTCTCAATGTGGTTGCACAAATCGCCTGATAAAAACCCCCGCATGGTGGTGTTTTGGTTCACAGCTATCTGCTGCTCACTGTCCCTTCTGATTTATTTTCCATCACTCTCCATCACTCGCTGGACTTGGCTTTTCATTCACAGTATCTGGTCATTCATTCAGATCAATGCTGGCAATATATATGCTGTGGCCATTGCAGGCCCTTTGGTGCCCCTCTTTACTTGCAGATTTCTTACAGTGCAGACGCTTTGCTGCTTTCCCCTGCCTCTGCTTGCATTTCTCTGCTGATATTCTTGTTTTGTTAGAAATGCGTATAGCAACTCCTAAATACTTATAAATCATTGGGACTGTAATTTATTTAAGTAAACTAGGCTACTGCCATATTCTCCAGTTCTGAGGTCTTCATACTGGCTTCCTGTTTGTCAAAGAATTGATTTTAAAATATACTGTTTATAAAGCGCTGAATGGTTTAGGGCCAAAATACATTTCTGATCTTTTGCTACACTATGAACCAACCAGACCTCTCAGGTCATCTGGAACAAGTCTGCGGTCTGTCACCATAATCAAATCTAAACATGTAGAAGCAGCGATCAGTTTTTATGAACCATATATCTGGAACAAACTCCCAGAAAACCGAATATCTGCTTCAGCTGTCTGTTCTTTTAAATCAAGGCTGATTTTTTTTTTGCTGCTTTTTTTAAAATCAATTTAAAGATTTTGATTAAAACACTCTACCTTTTACCTTTAATTTTGTTTATATTTTCTATTTAACTTTTTTCATTGCATTTAAATGTTTCCTATGTTGATTTTATGCTTTATGAAGCACTTTGAATTGCCTTGTTGAAATGTGCTATACAAATAAACTTGCCATTATGTTTTCAGTATCTACTTTTCAGCATGTATTTCCCTGTGTCATCTTGCCATAACACGTTTTATCAGAAATCTGCTGCCAGCCAGTAAGCTAAGGAGAAAAGTTAGCATTCACTTGTTGTTCATCAGATCCAGATCTCCAGAATTTTCATCATCTCTTCATCACCACCACCTGTGACCCGGTCTGGGGGATTTCTATGCCTTTGTAGTTCTGGATGTGCTCTTGTGCAAAATCAGAAGAATTAATTAATAAGTTGATAAGTTATGTGCTTTGTTGTTGTTTTTTGACTGTCAATATAATCTTAACTCAAGGTTCATGAACTAGCTCTTTTTTGTAGCTTATTTCATTATTTTACCTCATCTCATGGTTTTCGTCAGCATTTTGAACTGCTGGCCTGGTTGTGATTGTGTTGACATCTTCGTAGTTAATGCTGTGACCGTTTTTGGAGAATCACCTTTTGGTTTATCACAGCCACATTCTTTTAATAGGGGAATCAACAAACTTAACATCTTAACAACTTGCTGTTTCCATTTTTTGCATTTCAGATTTTCTTATAAACAAAAGAACATACTCCATACTGACTCTGACATTTCCATGTCTTACTTTCTGAGTTTGCTGTATAGAAGTCCTATAATTACCACAGCACACTCTGGCAGACTTATACACAGGCCCATAATGTAGATAATTACCTGTACAAGCCAAACAAAATGTTAAAATAATAAAGAAGCGCTTTATCTCTCAACCCTTTTCAAGGCAGTGCTGGCGCTATCCGCTGTATGAATTTGTCTGACACGCCGCACCCTGAGAAAAAGTGCATTGCATGATAAATTCAAAACATTTCCTCTGCCTGATTAGTTCAAAGCCACGTCACATATTTCAGCAGGTGATAGGTTTCTCTACTCTTTCTCTTTCTGTGGGATGGGGCGACAGGCTTGGAGGAGAAAGTGAATCAGAGACTGTTTGTCTTTTGTTGAAATGAAAGGCTAACAGAACAAGGGTTCTCTACTTTATTATTTCCACAATGGAGAGACAGAGTGTCTTCATGTAGTTGCAGAACAATGGAAGCTTTTCATGTGATGTGCAATGGAGGCGCTGCTTTTCATGCTTCCCCATGTAACGAGGCTGGATTTACCTTGCAAATAGGTTACGGCAGCTTTCTTGTCCTTTAGGTCTTCTGCTTTCAATTCACCAATACATCCAAAGACTTTGCCTGTGTGTGTGTGTGTGTGTGTGCGCCCCTGGGTGCAGCTATTCTATCTGTGTTAGTGGGTGCATATGTGAATGTGTGTGTGTGTGTGTGTGCTGAGCCTTTTTTCTTGCTGCCAGAACACTTGGCCTCATTCTCAAAGCAAGCCACCATATGTTGATTGGTGTTGAGAAAGCAGAGAGAGAGAAAGACCTCAGCTCGGAGGCAAGAAAATAAAAAAAATAACAGTGAAAATCTGGTAATTGCTTGGCCGTTTGCGCATTAATTTTCCTTTCAATGACAAAAAGTTGACCCAGCTGAAACCTGCACAAGCCATTTTGCCGGCGTCGTGCAAAAATAAACTTTGTGTCTGACAGGGAGATAGATGCCCTCAGTTTGGTTTCAAACAGATAAAGCGAACAGGAGGGGGGCATCTAGTGGGTCTCATTTTGGCATGTTCAGAAACGTGTGTGAGTGTGTGTGTGTCTGTCTGTGTCCAGCACAGTATGGATATGAAGTGTGTGATATGTTGTGGTCCACAAGAGACCCTCAGCAGGACAATCACACTGATGATCAGACAGCACAAATTGATATTCTTGGTGATAGTGCTGCAGGCTCACTGCAAATGACACTCGACTCTGTTCTCTTAAAAAGAAAATAATAAAACAAAGACGGTTAGCACCATGGTATAACACTGAAATTACGGCAAATATAGCAGAAACTTTAGAGGAAATGGCGTTCCACCAAACTGATGCTCGTTAAAACTTATAGGAAGGTCCTCCGTAATGCCAAAGCAGCGTACTACTCGTCATTAATAGAGGAAAATAAGAACAACCATGAGTTTCTTTTCAGCACTGCAGCCAGGTTGACAGAGAGCCACAGCTCAATTGAGCCAAGTATTCCCTCAGCTCTCAGTAGTTACGACTTCATGAGGTTCTTTAATGATAAAATTCTTATTATTGGAGACAAAAAAGACCTGCACTCAACTGGCACCAACTTATCTCTAATCTCAGGAACCTTAGAAACAGCTTCAATAATTTCTTCATCTAAAACATCAACCTGTGCTTAAACCCCATCCCAACTTGGCTGCTTAAAGAAGTTTTACCCTTAGTCAGCACTTTTTTACTAGATATGATCAATCTGTCTTTATCAACAGGCCATGTACCACAGTACTTTAAAGTAGCTGTAATTAAACCTCTTCTGAAAACGCCTAACCTGGATCCAGATGTTTTAGACTACACTGCAGGCCTTAATGCTTAATTTCGATTTTTTTCCCCAGATCCGATTTTTTTTTGTTTGACAGTTCACATTATAGTTTAAATGTGGCCCATATCAGACTCCAGTGTGAACTGTCTGCGGCCTGAAAGTGACCCGCATGCGCAGAAGAATAAGACGATGTCACAGGCCACCCGCCGTTGCAGGCTACAGAAGTAAACAAGGAGCAACATAGCTCCGGTTAACCCGCGGGAGTTTTTCATTGTCCCCGCTCACACAAGTAGAATGCACGTAACTCAGTGAGCTCACAGTCCGGTGGATTTTAGGTATAAGAAAGGAAATTTCAGAGC
>JAPMOB010239765.1:0-16028 GCA_029875015.1 Lepomis gibbosus | reverse complement strand
CACATGTGCATCACTGCAGCAAGGTGAGAAGGTAAAAGCACTGAAACACTGGAGGTCCGGAAAAGTGGCTTTTTATTTTTAAATATAAGTGCAATTTTGAGGTACTTGTACTTTCCATGTATTTCCATGTTTTGCAATTTTATACTACATACTGAACATTTATGTTACAGCTATAGTTGGTTATGGTTATGGTTTCTTTGTAAAATTGTAAATTCAATTATTCCGACTATCTTTTGACTGGAGAACAGAATGATAGGGATCACAAACTCTAAAATAATATTATAGCAGTACACACTCCTAATATTGATCGGTCTTAGGTCACAGTATTCCCACTTGGCTGCTGTGAAGGCAGAGTGAGGGTCAGCTGTTCAGTCTAAACAGCCCCCCCAGAAAGCCCCAGTCTCTAGCATGTTAATATTTTTTACCTCCCAAAGGCAACAAATCTCTCACACTTCATCTGTAAACTAACCTCACGCGCCGACGACCCATTTACTTATGTTTACTCAGGCAGATATATAGAGTTTCACTGTTGATTTTTGCCATGCCAAATATGAAAGAGGCTGCAGTGAGGTGTTTGCGTGTGTCATTGCCGTTGGGACATTTTTGCTGCATGGAGAAGATTTAAGTTGTTATCCCCCACTTATGTTATACATGTAACTTTTATCATTCATAAGTAGTCATTACTGCAGTATATCTTTTGAGCCAGACAACTTTGAGCTGGTGTGACAAATGTATCTTTGATGTGGTGAAACGTAATGCTGCATTTGTTCTGCTTCTCTACAGCTGGGTTGGAATTTCTCACACAGGCAGAGACATTTGTTTAGATGAAGAAGCATTTGTTTTTGGATGGAAATGTTTAGCAGGTGATTGACTATCTTATGGAGGATTGGAGGAAATATTGTCCATAGCCTCAAGAAGATTGTAAATGCAGGCGGTTCTGGTGGAAGTAAAATCTGCTCGCCATTATGGCTTTGGACACAAAGCAGCAGCCTGCAGTTATTTTAAGGCTTTTTTTTAAACAAGCCTATAGCAATTGCAATGAGAAATATCAGTGCTTTACTTCTACTCCTCATTGGAAATTGTTGATGTAAAGAAAGAACACAGAGAGGCAAAGAATGCCAAAGCTATTTTCCCCAGATTTTCTCCATCAGCTGTCCTCGCTCCTCCCCCTTCCTTTCTACCGCTCCTATAGCCAGGAAATCTGAGCAAAAAAGCACAGAACAAGGCGGCGAAAGAAAAAAGAAAACAAGTGAAAGCAGTTTGGCGAAAGAGGAGGAGGAGGGGAAGAAAAGTAAAGGCAGTTCGGTGAGCGAAGCGCTGCATCTCGTAACTCTTCTCTGATTACTGCTCGGTCTTTTCATTATCCGTCTCAGGGAGAGGAAGCGCTGACCCTGTTGTTCTGAATGCATTTGCCATTTTCTTCAACAGGGACACATTTTTTCAGTTCTACTACAGGAGCGAGCTTGACAGAAGTTGGGAAAGACGCCACCTGGCCAAAGTGCATGCTTGCTTCCTGTAAGATTTTGGCTCGGGAGCGATGTTTTTACTGTGATACACCTGGGCCTTTGGGCTTTTATGTGGCCACACGACCACAGTTGTGAACCAGTTGAACTGACACATCGGACTTCCCCTCCCCTCTTTTCATTCTGCGGTTCGTTTCATTACGTAAGCGAGGAAGTGTCAGTTGTGGCTGAAGCTGCAGTGGTACAAAAATGAGGGGAAAATATAGACAGTGTTCTCAAAGGGATCTTGGATGGATAAATAGAACCACGTTTTTTAAACAACCAGTACAACTAAATTGCTTTTTTTGTCCTTTTAAATAACACTGTGTGGTTGCACATTACACCTGGCTCCCATTTATTTGATGAATGTTTAACAACATTCCTCCTGTGACAAATTTTAATGTGGCTGATATAATTATGATGTGTATAACAAAGATGCTATAGTGCATAGAGTTTCAAAAAAGCAATTCACCGGCTATCAGAGATTTTATAAAGACCCTTTCTGAAGACTTTTTCTCTCTCACTAAAGGCGTTTTTACCACTTGAGCTAAAGTGAACCCTCTCTTTGAGTTTATAACCACAAAAGTTCCAGCACTTCCCTTGTTCTGTTGCTTCAACCACATGAGATCATTACATTTGCTCCTCATCACAACCAAATCAACCGTTCAGGCCAGCGCTCGCTTTTCCATTCCTGTCTCTGCAGCTCTTCACGGTGCAGTGTGTGTAGCCAACGTTACCCTCCTCAGTCATTTAACACGACTGTCACTTCACACTCTAACCCTCCCCTCACACTGCTGCCAAAAGGGATCAACTGTACAGAAAGGCATTTCATGCACATGTCGCCCTATCTTTGACATCCTGATTTACACAACCTGTAAAAGATGACATCATCTTGAATTGCAGCGATTTGCCAAAGGCCAGATCCGATTTGCGTGATGCCAAATAGCTTTTGGAGTCTGAACTGTCGTCTCTATTCTGGAAAATTTGCGCTGTGATGAATGGACTCACACAAGTGCTTAATTTGGAAGGAGCGCCTTTGAGTAGATCACGCCTTTAAATATCTGAGCGTCTGCTGTCCTCCTCAGCAGAGGATTTATAAAGTGACAAGGGCAGGGTGTGGAGACGTTTGTGTCTTTTCAACTGACAGAATGGCTGTAAGAGGCTGAAAACTCCCTTGAGGAAATTGGCGGTGTTGTGGAGAAAGAGTGCTATAGCTCCTGGCGCATGCATGGCCGAATCTGTTGCTGCACATGCTTTAGAAATGAATCCCCAGACTGAGTGAGTGTGAGAATAGCAGCAGTCCAGAAGTAGTGGACTTGTGGGGGTTGTGTGGAGCTAAGGAGTCTGTTTCCTGTCCAAGTGTGCACATTGTAAAGGAACCAGCAGGCCCTATTGTCTTTCAGGTTGTCCAGTGACGTAAGACCTTCCTGTAGTGAAGGCTTTACTGATAGCCCAGCCGCCACACTGTACGGTAATATCAACTTCCATGTATTCAATAAAAACCCAAGACAGACACAGATGTTTTTTATCCCAGGAGTTCTCTCTCTCAGTCGGATGTTTCCCCTTTAAAAAAACTGGAGCGCATAACCGTTTAGTGCTGATAAATCAATTGAGCTTTTGATTCTCTTTCAGTCGAATCTCCTGCTGTCTGGTTGTTTTTTTATTTCCTGGTACTTCTTTTCTTTTTGTTACCCCTCTTGCATTGATTTGGATTTGATTTCCTGACTTATGAGCAGAAAATTAGCATCTCTGATTCCCTCGCATGCACCACACCACACTGTCACGGTCTTGGCGGCGAGGAGCACAGTTGAAGCTCGCAGAGCAGGAACATGTCACAGGGCTAATGGCACTGAGGTAATGGATTGGTCTGTTCTGCCAGATGCAGCAGTAATAATCCTACGAACTCCAGACAGGGTCTTAGCAGAGCTTCACAGCAATGCAAGATCCTGAAAAGAATCCCTATAGCTTTAGTTTATGACCAGACTGCGTCAAAGTCTGGATTGACCTTGCCTGTGCACTTGTCTCTGTCTCTGGTAAAGTCTGCAGCCTCTTCTGCCAATTTATCTTCCCTCTTACTTTTCCTCTTGCCCCTATTTTTTTTATTTAGAGGCCCTCAAATGATCCCCTTAAATCTGTTTTTTGTCATTAGGGCGACATCACTACAAACCTCCAGCTGCGCCTCTTCATCACAAAGGCATCTTGTCTTTCGGATGATCACTTCAATTGATTTACATTAAACTTCTGGTATCAAAGCACAATCCAGATGTGTCTCAGAAGTAAGGCTAAGTCGATGTTAATGGGACCCTGCTGCGGCACTGCTGTGGATCAGCCTAGATTTGAGTATTAGTGGCAAATGATTTCAGCCAACTATGCGTTACTGTGGCAATATGCACATTCAAAATGCATGAGTTTCTCTTTCATTTCACCACTGTTCCGTTGTTCTTTGTCCAGGGTAAAGACCAGATGTTCCACTGTTTCTCCTTTGATTTCCTAAACCAAACTGAATCTTCCACCATCTGCACTTACAGTGACTTCAAGAGCAGTTTAACAGCTGCATGGTATTTGTTCTGTTAATGATAGGTTTGCAGTGATGCAGAGATATAAAACACGACACCGCTGGTTGACTTCTACAGATTTCAGCGGTAACTGAGAGTTACAAGAATCATTATTCTTTCATGCTGAGAGTCCAGAGCCGCAGGTATATGCTCTGCACTCCTTTATTCCAAACCATCCTAACTCAAGGTCCACTTACTAGCATTTTCCCGAGCTTTCAATTGCATCAGATGGTCCTTGTTAGTGGAGAGAGTTTGCTTAGTTGTCATGGAGATAGATCTTTTGACATGCATGCTCAGTGTCTGTCATGATTGTTGGTTTATGACTTAAGTTTTTTCCTGATCTCATAAATAGTACTAGACGTAATGATCCCAACTCAGGGGCCACTTACATGTGCTACAGTTGAAAGCTCTGGAAAAGGCTCGTATAGTAAGTAGACCTAGAGTTGGGTTTGTTTTGTTAAACTAACATGTTCCAAGGTCAAGAGTGAACCTTTTTGTTGAAGACTAAAGTTGATGATTAAGAATATTGGGAGTTTTTTTAGACAAAATTATAGACACTATATCTCTGCTGGTAGTCATTCCAGAAGTAGTAGTGTTTAATTTTTTAGGTATATTTAAAAAGGCATGCATGCAGGTCCTGGCAAATGTTTATGTCTTAACTCTACAGCTCTTTATTTAGCCTTATTGTATGCATGGTTGGCTTTCAATCAACTTGTTTTGTTTTACTACAGATGTGTGACCGAGTGCCTAATTGCTAAGATTGTATGTCTTTGCCAATGTCTCTTGTTTGACAATACAGAAAAATGTGGTTTGCAAATGCATCATAGTGCATGCAGCACCATCGCATCACACTGCTGAGAAACTAGTAAAGGTTCGTCAGATGCTAAAAGGACAAACATCATTCATATCCAGAAGTGATTAAGTGGTAAAAAAAGTGAGTATTTCGGTCAAAAGATGGCTGTCAGCAACGTTAACAGTTTTAATTGTCAATTGTGATTGGATAACCAGATGCCTCACTCAGTGAGAAAACAGAAAGATAACACCTGTGCACCCTTGGAGAGACCTAGCTGCTATCTATCCAAAAGTCCAATGCAACTAAGCAGCTGTAAAGCTGTCTTCACTTAACTTTTGCCACCAGCTGTGTGGAAGTGTGACTGAGAGAAAGGAAAGGGGTGGATAGTCTAATTAGAGGCACTGTGTTTCTCTGGGCTTGAAACACTCTTGTGATCAGTGACACATGTAATTACGCAATTTGGAAGTTGCTCCTTTAGCCGGTGGCAGATGAGTTTGTCTCCTGCGTGCAGAATCCAGTAATGACTGAAGAAATGTGCCGGTGTCGTGCCTGCACGCGGCTCAGTGGAAAATCTGATCGTCTCCTGGCTGTCGAGATTTTTTTTTCATCGCAAGGCTCGTGTGGATCTTTATGTAGTGATGTCACGGGATTGATACTAGAATTAAGATTTTTAGCCAATACTATATGAGCTTATATCATTAATCTTTTTATTATTTAATGAGAAAAATGTAGTCCATTTGCCCTAGTAAACATATACTGATTTCCACTTGTTTGTACAGGTCTGTGTTGCATAGTGTGTGGTTCCAGCCATGTTGGATAAATCCACACTAGGTATTAACTCAGGAATCTTGCAATATTTGCAGTGTACCTGAATAAATAAAAGCGCAGGACCGCTATTGTCATGACATATTTGGACAGATGTGTGAAATTCGAAATAGATGAGGTGTTTATAATGACCTCAGACCATTAAATCCTTTGTATTAGTAAAAAAAACGCAGGCCAAGATAAGCTAGATGACCTCAAGGAAATAATCCTACACGTTTAAAGTTTAACCAATCATGGGCAGACCACCCACAAAAATATGATGCATTAAACCCAAACAGGTCAACCGTATCCCACAAGAACAATTAAATCCCAGTATCCTCCTGTGAGCCGAATGAAATGAGTTTGATGCAGATTTTTAACATGCAACGCCGTCTGGAGAGCAACGCTCGCCGTTTTGCTCAAATTTGGATGCGAGTGAGAATTTTAGGGCACACAAGAGGGAGTTTTAAAGTAGCCGTGAATCGGCGGACATCTTCCCGAGAGGATGTGTCTGTGGATGTCATCAGAGGCGAGCCGGGAGGCAGGCTGAGCCAAGGTCTGGAATACAGATCCGCAGGACAGCGTCACTGCCCAGCTGTCTGTCCCTGCTCACAAATCCACATGACAGGCAGGATGCTGTCCATTTGTCATGAAGATGCCGACACATACTGTGTACAACCAGCTGGCTGTCTGTCCTGAAGCATCCATTAACCAACCACGGTTCAATCATGGTTCAATGTAGCTGACTGGGACTGAGGTTAAAACAGTGTTAACACAATGTAATGTATGGGAATCAAAGGGGAATAGCAGGTAGCAAAAGTACTTATAGGTACACCTAACAATATAATTTTAACCAAATCCAGCCTTAACAAATGACCATAGAGCTGACTTAACACTTTCTGGCAGTTCCAACAAAAAACAAACTTTATAAGCTGAATATTGCCAATATTTTGGACTGGAAAACTCTGAAATTCACATTCAAAGTAATATTGATACTAGTGACAACAAGGGCTCAGTTGCAGTCACGCAAGGTTTGTGTTTAACCAGCCTGCAATGCTGCACTGCTAATTCCACTCTGACAGTTCCTTGTCCACCAGAAAGTACATAGGCATTGACAATTACTGGGAGGTAGGAACTACAAACCAGGAACCACTGAAGCTTCCTGTGCTTGAAATTCAGATAAAGTTCCTAGAATAGTTTCTAGAAATGTTACTGTGGGGGAAAATGGCCAATTTGTGTTTTTACTAACAACATAAATTTAATATTTTGACCAAAATTAATAAGGTATATTTCCTATTTGAACAACTCGCAAGGTCCTGAGTTCTTGGAAAATGTCTTGCAAATTAAAAGCTGTAAAAGTAATACTAAAAACACCAGAAGTATTACCTCAAGAATCATTTCAACACTTTGTAAATGTGTTAAGACGACGTGAGAAAATTGAAAAACAGAGATGAATTCATCCTAGACTTGCCCTTATCATCACATGACTATTAATCTGAAACATACAGAATAATCTTTATTTTGAAAGATAACTTTCAAAATAAAGCCAATAAGGCCTGAGATAGTAGGACAGCTGTAAGTGACATCATATTCGTGACTACTTGAAATGCTTTTAGTGATGATTATCAATCCAACTGAGCTCTTCGAGACTGGGCAAGATGAAATTGGAGGGGTGTTGAGGAGACAGATAGCATCAGAGAAGAGCACTCAGTGTCCCAGTGTGATGGGTCAGGCCCGGGAATCAGATCCGACGCCCCGGCTTATGAGGCACAGGGCTCCGCTGTCTCACGCCATCAGTGATGGGATCCAGCCACAACTTCTCACAGCTGCGTCTGCAGACGCGGCGGCAATCAGCACACATCTGTCAGGAGGGCCTCTGTGTTTACACAGGGCTAACCGAACATTGTCAGCCTCAGCGCCAAAACCCCTCAGCTGGCCGCTTTGAAGCTACGGAGTTCATCTGATGAAGAAGCCCGGCAACTGCTGCCCAAATTCTGGGAAGATAATTTTGACACATTTTTTCCTCAATGTCCAAAAACATGATAGTCCATGGAAACTCCTCTTCATTGATGATAAAAGCTGGTGTGGTTACGGCACCATCATGATGAACCCTGAACTTTTTGATCCATTTTCTTATTCCCACGAATATCTTGTAAATATAATGTGACATCATGTCATTTCCAGCATAGATGCAGTTAAATGAATGGAACAAATGAATTTCACTGATCTAAAACAGCAACGGTAAAGATCAGGATGTAGTGTTCAGAATGAAACACTGAAGAGTCACACAGCAAGAAAGTCATCATAGCAGAAGAGAGACCAGTGTCTCCACAGACAGCGGCCTCAAAGGTCTGGATTGCAATGCAGCCACGACGCATGCTACGTTTAAAAGGGGCATTCCAACACTTTAACACATTAATTTTGGTTTACTGGTCAAAGGGGAACTCCACTGATTTTACACATCAAAGTCTGTTTACAGTTGTTGAGGAGGACTTCTGCATATGTGAAAAACATTTGTATAAAGTTGTTTGAGGCTCCGGGGGGGGGCCTTTGTGAAATCAGATAATTTGTCTCAAGCGGTCTCATTTGAGTCATCGTCGGTTGGGACTGAAAACTACATGTTTAAATATTCAAAAAAACTGAGGGTGTGGAGAAAGAAGTGAGCTTCACAGAACTCTGTAGCCCGCTACTCATCTCTGCATGATGGTAACGGCTCGAAGCTACATCAGCTGCTACTGGCATCATACACATGAATTGCTGACCGGTGTTCAACTTGAAATGTAGCTGTAAGGTTTTGACAAGGAATAAAAAAGACGTTATCACTGGTTCTGCTGCATCGGTTGTGATCTCTTCTTTTTAACTGCCCATTGTGAGTCCGAGATTGTTTTTGGAAAGCAACGCTAAATCAGTGGAGTACTCTTTCAAAGGGGAGTACTGCTCAGCTCGTGAAAACAGCTGTATAATGTCTTCTGTGGCTCTGAAGGGTCCTTGAGAGAGAAAGTAACTCAAGGGTTATCTGAGCTTGGGTTTGGAGACTACAGTGTTTTCACAGAAAGCCTGCTCTAAAAACTGGGTGCATGGAGTTTGAAAGATGTTGTTTACCAGACAAGGAGGATCTAATGAATGGATGCTATAGGGTGCATTATGGGAAGTGTAGGATCCAACCCTACTAGGGCCTAAATTTTTTATTCATGTCACTTGTTGCTGTATACACCTTAATATAAATCCAGTGAGTTCCCCTGTAATGAATAATGATTTGATTGAATGATGATTTGAATTGATAATAAATGAAATTGGATCACATTACCTAAAGGTCTGGATATCTCAGCCTCTGCTGCTTTAATTGTGACTATTAGTTTTTTCAATCTGTCTCATCTGTCTCCTAACTGCATGGAAGTAGATCCCTTGAGTACCCCTTTAACATGCTAAGCTAGTTTTTCCTCTTTCCATCATGGTCTTACTAACAAGATCCCCATGAGCTGCTCTCTTCTTTTCTGTAAAACCCAGAGACAACAATACAGTCATTGAGGGCATGTTTTTTTAAAGTTGTCAAAAGTCAATCTGGGAAATGTAGGAAATTAAAAGTACATGGAAGGAAAGTACAGCAAAAAGGTAAATGAAAGTTTTTATTGCAAAGTTGTTCCTGGAATATATCACTAATAATTTAATAAAATGTTTGTTAAGGCGGATTTTCCTTTAATAGAAGATGGTAAACTCTTTTGCACGTTCAAGGATTGAACTGAATTTAGCTTTTAATCACTTTAGAGTAAAAGCCTTTGCACTGTTTAAAATGTACTGTGTTACCTACTTATTTTATCCATGAAAACCAACCAAATATTTTCTCCATACAGATCACATTAGTCCACGTCTATAGTTCAAAAAACACTGTGCCTACACTTAAGACCGATTTAACAAGATGGGAAATAAGAAAACAAAAATCCCGACACAGTTTTACCTCATCAGATCTCAGAAATATATGAATTGAGAGCCTTAAGCATGTGTTATAATTTCCAAATCCACAAATACATGAAGGTCCGCGTGACGAAAAAATCATAGGTTGTGCACATAGGTTCTTACATCCACATGCCTCCCATTTTTTCGAAGCTTTAGTTTTACAGGGTCATAAATCAAAAAACTGTGAATCACTGTAATTTGAAAATGAACAGTTCAAAACGCAAAGGGTACCTTAACAAAATGGACTTAAAAGGAAGAAATTCTCTTAAACTTTTTTGTGTCATCAGGAACTAACTGTTATTCTCTTTTCTCTCTTTTCACGTCCTCCTTTCATTCATGTTTAGAATCCAGCACACGGACTCTGAGCACGCCCAGCCCCGGTCTTATCCTACCATCCAAGTCCTCCTCTCTCTCCTCACCTGCCCTCTCCAGTAACGGCCATGAGACCAACTCCTCTTCCTCCTCCTCTGCCCCCGCCGAGACCGTCGCCGTGGTCCACTCTCAACCCGGCACTCACACGCGTTCCCGCCAGTCGAAAAGCCACCACCACGCCCCCATTGACCTACTCCTCGACCACACCCTTCTGCAGATCTTCTCCCATCTCCCCACCAATCAGCTGTGCCGCTGCGCGCGCGTTTGTCGCCGTTGGTACAACTTGGCGTGGGACCCGAGGCTGTGGAGAACCGTCCGGCTAACGGGAGAGCTGCTTCATGCCGACCGTGCCATCAGAGTCCTGACCCACCGGCTCTGTCAGGACACCCCGAACGTGTGTCTGACCCTGGAGACGGTGATAGTGAATGGCTGCAAAAGGCTCACCGACCGGGGGCTGCATGTGGTGGCTCAGTGCTGCCCGGAGCTCCGTCACCTGGAGGTAGCCGGCTGTTATAACATCTCTAACGACGCTGTGTTTGAGGTGGTGTCCCGCTGCCCCAACTTGGAACACCTGAACCTCTCAGGTAAAAAGCAATATACTTGAAATCAAAGCCATCCTACCTTGATTGGTGGCCAATAGTAGGCTCACTCAGTTTTATTATGGGGTGCCTGCTACCCTACATCACGCACATGTGTGGATTTACCTCAAAGAATTTCTCTTCTCAGTCATTTGTACTCAAGCTGGTGAAATCATTATAGGAACAGCAGCAGCTCTGCCAACCTTAAGCTCCCATGTGGGAGACGAAAGGCTTTCTTTAGCTGAAAGCAGAACTTACCTCAACGTGAGTAAGGAGTGCGGTCTGCTGCTTTCATTAAGAAAGTGACACAAATAACATTGACTTGGACGGGACTCTGGTGGCAGAGCAATGCCTGCACCATTAGCACCAGGAAGTAAGCCCTTTGTTGTAAAAATAGGCTTTTAAAAAAACTGCGGCTTTTATTTGAAAGGCACAAAATAATGAAATCCACTGCTAAGGACATCAACCTTTGATTTATTTCCCCCTGAAAATTAACCACAGTTTTGTTTTTCTTGGAGTTGTTTGCACATGCTTCTAGTTGCATGCATGCAGCCAAATACAGCAGGTTTTACTCTGGCGCCCCCAAGTGGCCACTTAATTTTAAGCTTAGGCTGCAAATGTGAAATTGTCATAAAAGATAAGTTCCTGTCAAGTCAGTCTTAAAACAATACTCACATGCCCTCACTTGTTGTTTTAAGGCAGACTTTAAGGCGGAACTTATCCTATCTAAAAACGATCTTCTCTGGAGAAATAATTAGATTGTGAGCTGACAACCTGTGCTTCCTCTTCCTCCAGGCTGCTCCAAGGTGACATGTATAAGTCTTACCCAAGAGGCCTCACTCCAGCTGTCCCCTCTACATGGCCAGCTGATCTCCATTCACTACCTGGACATGACCGATTGTTTTTCCCTCGAGGATGAGGGCTTGCGAACTATCGCCTCCCACTGCCCCCGCCTAACACACCTGTATTTGCGTCGCTGCCCCAGACTGACAGATGAAGCCTTGCGCCACCTGTCTCTCCACTGCCCTTCAATAAGGGAGCTAAGTCTTAGTGACTGCCGCTTGGTAGGGGATTTCGGCCTGCGTGAAGTCGCCCGCCTTGAAGGTTGCCTGCGCTACCTGAGTGTGGCCCACTGTGCCCGCATAACTGATGTGGGAATACGCTACGTGGCTCGCTACTGCCCTAGGCTGCGCTACTTAAATGCCAGGGGTTGCGAAGGGCTGACAGATCACGGCCTGAGCCACTTGGCCAGGAGCTGCCCCAAACTCAAGTCTCTGGATGTGGGTAAGTGCCCGCTTGTGTCGGACAGCGGGCTGGAGCAGCTGGCTATGTACTGCCAGGGCCTGAGGCGAGTGAGCCTCAGAGCCTGCGAGAGCGTAACAGGCAGGGGACTCAAAGCTCTGGCGGCCAACTGTTGCGAAATGCAGCTTCTCAACGTGCAGGACTGCGAGGTTTCACCAGAGGCTCTGCGGTTTGTTAGACGCCACTGCCGGCGTTGTGTCATCGAGCACACAAACCCCGCTTTCTACTGAGACAGGAAGTTCTTGGACTGGTCCTCTGACAAATGGATGTTTTAATATTCCTGCTGCGGAGTTGGCAGAGTTCAGCGGCTGATGTGTCAGAACTGGTTGAAAACTGGTGTGCAATACGGGCCAGAATTTGTCTCTTTAAAACCGCTCGGTGGCTGTTACCGCTGTCCTTTGAAAATACTTCCATAGAATGTATTTAACATATTTATCTGTAAAAAGGCAGAGTACTTCAGCATATTACTTTTTTTCAACACCACAGTTTACCATGTAACAACATGCTTCAACACTGAGCACTGGGTACAGTTGTGTTACCATTTAAAAGCATTGCATTATATTTTATTTTAAAGGTCATCACCTTAAGGCCCTGAAACATAACCATTATCATACCTTACTACATCTATTTATAAACAGCAAGTATCTTCAGACGAAACCACTAAGAATGTAGCTAAGAAGCAGCAACTAAAGCAGATCTGGTGATTTAAAAATATCCTCAGTTTCACTTGCTTTATGTTTTGTGCATATGCACTTTAGGCAGTAGTGCTGACAATCACTTCAACTGAGCTCAAAGTGTCATCATTTGCTAAGAACTGATTTGCTGTAAATTAAAAGTTACTATTAGCCAGAGGATTTTTACTGCCAAATAGAAACAAACTGTTATGGGATCATTGTTGAAAATAAAGAACACATTGCTGCTATAACTGTGCCAATAAACTTCTTCAAAATCTGCCGCCACAACTGTGAGTCTTTTACTCAAACCCTCATTACAGTCTTAAAGGATTTATGCCTGCACATGGTGAGTCATTACAGTAATCGAGGATCATCTTGGAATGTAATATATGGATTTGTAAAATGAATTCCTCTTTAAGGAATGATGTGTGTGGGTTCAAAAAGGCAGCAAAAGGTGTGTCCTGCTTTCAGGCCATTGGCTGAATTCAACATGCTTGTCCAAAGCTATCATTCAGATATATACTGTATACTTTAAACTTTGATTGTAAGATTGTCTGTAAGTCATTATGGCTGCTGTTATATTTCCTGTTTCTGTTTAAAGTATTGCTATCTGGCAAACATGAGTTGGGTTTGTTTTTACTAAAGATTATTTTTCAGTCTTGAAAGGAGGCATCTGTCAACTATGGGAATCCTTCTCCCCCACCTGCTCCTGATTGTTGCACTCCTGCGGTGTTCCTTGGCTCAAGCAGGCAAGTACCTAACATATAATCACAACACAGAGCAAAACAAGAATATCTCCAAAATAATCTGAACTGCTAATCAATCAATTTGGATCTTGAAATCAGTTTTGTAGGAGGTAAATGTGCAGCTGCAAAAACATCCTGTGCTTCTTTGTATAACAGAGTTCTGTAACTAAGTGCATCTGTCACTCAAAGTTACAAACTCAAAACTACATCTCCAGTTTTCATGGGATTTTCCCAATTATTTCACTATAATCTCTTTAGTCTTAAACTCTGACAGCCTTTGATGTTGCTGTCCTGCTGTTATTACAGAGATATCTGAACTAAACAGGACACCCTACTTACCTCTATTTTTGAGCCATGACATTTAATCCATGATTGTTTTAGGATTATGGGAAATTGTGTTCATTAAACGCAGCCAAAAACTGAAATATTGATTGAATAACACACCATACAGTTGAGAAAGACTCCTTTCCAAGCATAGAGTTTTAGTTATTAGCTTTATTGCAAACATAAAAGGGATTTTGAATAGTTTTCTTAATTCTGAAACCCAGAGGTTGTAGTTCACTTTAAATTTTTTTATACTTGCAAAACTAATGACATTCCCATCAGCCTCAGCTTTACTTTGTTTTTAGTGCTAACTGGAACGTTAGCATGCTAACCATAGACTGTATATAAACGCTAACAGGCTAAACTCAGCAGGTGAAAATGGTCAAAACTTAATAACATCAGCATGTTAGCATTTAGCTCCTCTGTACAGCCTATAGACCGAAGATTATAATTTATTTATTTTGTTATTTACAGTCTATGTGGTACAGCCTCACACTAGAGCTGCTAGCATAGCTGTAGCATCTTAGTCTTGTTTAAATCACACTTTATCTGTAGAGGAAGTTTGGAAAACCTTCCCTGTTTAGTTGTAGAAACATCAGAGGATTGGCTTTACCCTTTACCTAAGGTGTAGAGACCTACTTGGACTCCTTCTTGAGACCAACGGCCAGTTAGCTTCAAAAAGAAAGAGTTTTAAAACCATTACATATGTTTTAAACTACTCAATACGTATATGATCACTACATTATACTTTATCATTTTTAATACTGGTGTTTATTAATTTATTTGTTTTATACTGCTTATAAATGCAAAATAGTAATGATTAATATAAAGTGTTAATAATAAAGTAATAAACTAGCCTAATAATTAATAAACTGATATGTGGCATCATAACACTATCTAGTATCTCCTATTCTGTTTTCCCAGATGAGGGGGTGGAAAGTCTGTTGTTGCACTTCCTTCTGTCCACCAGTAGAGGTCCGAAGAGGTATGGAAGCCCACTACACCAGCAACCCACTAACTAAGACCTATGCTTAAGACCCGTACCTGTATAATACACTAGTAATCATTATCAGTTTCTTTACAGCTGATATTAGATTTCAAGCATCCCTCCTGCAAATGTTAGCCAATTTCTTCAACTTGTCCACTGTATCAAATGAAGGTCTGAGAAGGAAATACTGACCGTAATTCACAGAGACAGTATGCAGTGACTTTGTGTAATATTTTATTATTCAGGCTTCTACTGTTCAAACTGCACGATATGATCAAAATCAGAGGAGGAGCCTCCACAACTTCACTGACTTGGTTCACGCTTACCTCTTATTGTATTTGGCCACAGCAGGCGGCTTTTTTCAGTGAAAACACTTTTAAAAGTAACTGTACACTACATGCTCAGCACCTAACACAAGATAGACAAAGTTTGACTATCTGGTGAACATAGTGGAGCATTTATAGGTCAATGTGGCCAGTGCTCACAACTTGTTAGCCTCAAATAAGCAGTCAGATACAGTAGCCTGTTTCTTGGCTCAGTATTTTCTTCAGTAGGCGTTCTATGGTGTAAAGTGGTCACAGAAAGGCTTGTTGATGCTAAAAATGACTGTTCCAGGTGCAGTGTCATAGGATTTCTGGGAAAGATCTTATGGGAATTATTTACATTTCAATTTGTGGCATTTTTTGGGTTCAGCTATTGATGGTGTGTTCCTGAAAGGCCCACTTGAGGATGTTTATGAATTCCAAAAAGTTCCTTAATCAAAGTGACCAGTTGTGACTTTGGATGGATGCTCCAAAAGGTAAACTCTCAAGACCCTTAATTTACCGTATGGATGTTTTGTGTGTTTTTTCACTACCTGCAGAACACAAGCACTAATTTAGAGTGCCAGCAGAGGTGAATGCATTTGACCATGTAAGTATACTTAAATAATCCAGATACAATGCATGGCAGAGTATACAAGAAACCTTAATAATATTGTGTTTCTAGTGTTATCTGTGCCTGAAATCTCTAATAACTTCATTTTTAAGTTGACATACTGTATGTACTTGTGATTAGCTCATGGGATCTCCTGGATGGGATCAAGGTATGACGAGGGAAAATCTTGTCTTAGTCTGTTTAAGTGACAGCTCTTCCATTCCATTTACAAACCTACGTTCCTTCTCGCCCTCTACGCTCCTCCAATGAACGGCGCCTGGCTCTGCCAGCCCTTCACACAAAGCGATCCCAGTCCCGGCTGTTCGCATTTGTGACACCACGATGGTGGAACGAGCTACCACACGCCACCAGAGCAGGGGCGTCCCTCTCTAACTTCAAGAAGCTCTTGAAAACTCATGTCTTCCGAGAACACTTCCTCTCATAACACCTCTAACTAACTAACCTCTAACATGCACTTCCTGTGCCCTTCTTCTTCTATCCCTATAATTATCTTGTATTGA
>JAPMOB010239764.1:0-15575 GCA_029875015.1 Lepomis gibbosus | reverse complement strand
CCCTTTTAGGAGACCATTGAGAATGCAGGTCAGGGATGTGCAGAAAGCCAAGCCAATCTGCCATCAGTCTAGATACTGGAGATGGCTGGACAGCCGCCAAGTGGAGAATTATGTTAATGTTTGTTCTAATAATAAAATGAATACATTAATATGTCAATAGATAACATGCTTTTTCACCATATGTTGTTCGGAAGGGCAAATGGGAAGGGCCGTTCAGGCTTTGAAGCCATTCTATTTGTGTTTTATACAATTGTTTTGACAGCTGTTTACATACCAAATATATGTCTGTATTTTTCTCACCTATCCTTGTGCTTTTGTGTGTGTGTATAAAATGCCATACAGTGTGAATGCCATTTGGAATGTATTTCAATGTATATACACATTACACATTCAGCAGCTGATTTCATGCATTTGTATAGTGTGTCTTCCTCATTAGTCTGTTCCTCGTTCTAAACGCTGCTGTTTGATGTGGAAAATGCTCTGACCATGTGTTGGGCTTGTAATAATGAATGTTTCATGCAGGTTGGGCCCAAATGATCCATCAATTCCGATTAGATTGTAATTACCAGGGTAAAAAAAATATATATTCAAATGAGTTCATTATCAGTCAGATCAGGAGCAGACCCAATCCAGTTTGACTGTACACCAGAACCTCAAGTGTTTATGCTGTGATTTCAGAGAATGCTGGAGTGATTCCTGCAATTAGGTAAGCATATGTCTTAATGTATCATTAAGATAACTAACTAAATGCTTTTCAGTCTTCACTGTGCTGCTGCTGCTTGCATAAGGATTCTGTGTGAATATAAAGGCGTAGGGATGGTTTTCTGCAGGTCCTGCAGAGTTCAGAGTGTCAGGTAGATAAATACATGGGCTGACCAGATCACTCACTCTCTTTCTTTCACAGCCCTCCCTCTCACCGCCAGCATTGGTTTCCATTTCTCCAGGTCACTGCTGAATGACTGCAGATTACATCGGCTACTCTCTGATGTCTACGGGGACGAGGCCATCAGGCTGAAATGACATGGGGTGGTGACAGCCGGACCCCTCACAGACACCCACCGACATGACTCCCATTCACAGCAGCTGGCCCCATGACACTAATCTGATTCTAGTCTGTAAAAGGCCTGTTTTGCGCCCACCAGTCTCTGCTAAAACAGGAAATGACCAGCAGGGCAGGCCATTCTTGCGTGACTTGCAGGTATTGCAGAGAAAGCTGTTGAATATTTTTCTTTCTGCCTCTTTCTTTCTATAGACACAAATGTACTTTGTACGATTTGGCCTTTTTTCCCATTTATCTTCTCTCACTAAATGAAGCTCTACTTTGATTCAGTGGTTTTTAATAAGCCTACTTATTATTTTAAGTAATTACTTTGGTATTAGGATGTTCAAAGAGCATAGAAAAGTGGGTGCGATGGTCAGTGCTGTGGGGCTTTTTAACTGAAAGACTACAAGGTACATATAGTGTGTGTGTGCTGGGTGAGTTCCAGATCAATCTGTAAAATGTATATCGTTATTTTGAGGTGGGGAAAGTTTTTTCCTCCAGATGGACTTTTTTTATGAATCAACTTAACAACTTCTGGGCTTTGCCTAGCAAGTGCATTTGCTGGATTTCCTAAGACTTGTGCCAGCGTTGCCAAGATGCCCGCTGTTCCCCCCAGTTTAGTACTCATCATTACCATGACTTTGTTTTGGCTGACATGTTTTGACTGGCTAATAGTGTAAACCATCAGGGAACACTGGCTATCCTTTCAAAGAAACCATGTAGCTGTGGGGCATGCAAGGTGAAGATGAATTGGGTCGGCTCACTTGTTTTGAGACGAGAGACAGGCCCCTAATTGGATATCATCTCACTCTCTTTCCCTAATTAGCGCTGCATTGCTTTATGAACTGATATTAAGATGCAGGAGAAATAGTAATTAGCTAAAGGTTATTACCAGCCAGGGGCACATGGACATGGAGCATGCTGGGCAATGTAATGATTGCACATGGGTTTGTTTATTTTGGCTAACTGGTCCACCCTTACTGTTGGTACAGCTTTTTCACAACAGATGCTAGTATTTGCTTTAGATTCACCCTGTTAAATTATTATATAATAATTATGTTTCAGATGTAAGAATGCCCTTAACCGCTTTGATGCACAAGCTATGCAAACCCCTTCTAATACACAACATGGTTAAATAGCATCCATGTTTTTTGATGGATGGTTTCTTTGCTATATCTTTTAAAGTCATTTTATTTAATCATTTAATATTTGAAGTACTCATTAAATATATTTTTGATTACCACAAATCAACATTTTTATTTTTCTTTCTGTATGAACATAGTTTTTGTATTTCCACATCAATTTTACACACATTGGTCAAAAATGCCCTGTATGTTTTCACCATTTTATAAGAATTTTTGATAATATTTACAATTGGGACCTTATTTACTCTGGACCACTATACACCTGCCGCACATTTCATATCTGAATGCAGTGTGCTTTTGCACATCTGATGCATGTAAGTCTTATTTTACAATTGTAACTAAGAAAATATTAGATATTTTGTGAAAGATAAATGTACATAGGATTAATATTTGAAGGTTAGGATACATTTTTCTTTCTCACCAGTATGGAGGTCAAGTGACATCTATTACTAGAGAAATATGTCCAATTATGTTAGCTAGGTAGCTGTTGACATTTTCTAGTCTAGCAAGCTAATGTTAGCTAGGTCAACAGTCTAAATAGGAAACTCAGACCCCGTCCAGTGATTCAATAAAAAGGGGTCCTACTGGTACAGCTACTAGTTTTCGTATAGTGTCTGCTCCAACTTCACTACAACTCATTCATATCCCGTAAGTTAATTTTATAGTAAAAGTGAATAAGTATTATCAGAAACAAATACTTAAAGTAGTATAAATTAAAAGCACTTAATGCAGAGAAATGACTGTGACTGTTATACTATGATCAGTATAATTTTTACACATATATTATAGTTGGTTGAGGTGGTGCCGTTTTTTTTTTGTTTTTTTTTTAATGGGCTGCAATTATTGATTATCATAATGGATTAATCTGCCCATATTTTATTGATCAATAATAATTGTTTGCTTTGTAAAACAAGAGTATATTAATATAGTGAGAAATCACCATCACAATGAAAATGAGAGAGAAAGAGACCTCTTCAAACGTCTTGTTTTGCCCAACTAAGTCTGAACCTCAGAATCATTCAGTTCTCTGCAGTTTAGGATAAGGAAAAGCAGTTAATTCTGCCATTTTAGCCCCATGAAATATTTTGTATTTTTGCATGAGAAATGACTAAAACCAAAACAGATGCCAATTAATTTTCTGATAGTCAGCCAAGCTTGGATTTTATGTGATGTCGGGTGGTTAAATCTGATTGTCGGATAAATGTAGTGCAGTAAAAAGTACAAAATTTACCACTGATATGTAGGGAAATGTAAGTATAAAGTGCATAAAATGGAAACTACTCAAAAGTACAAGTACATCTTGCATATAGTACTTGGTAACTTTCCACCATTGCACTTAAAAAAAAATAATCCCAAGACAATCAACAAGTGCATTCACCTTTGTGTGTGAGTACTGCAGCAGAGCCATTTTTCATGCTGCCAAGGCAGAGAGCTTCTGGCTTTGATGCAAGGTAGACACTTCACCCTGATAGGAAGCCTTCACTACGATCACGACTGACACTGATTATCACTTTAATTCGCTTACCGAGCAGATGCAGCATCTCCCATGCTGGACTACACAAATCCTGAGGTCATAACTTCATGATCATCTCAACACAAACACACACAGATATACACACACACAGGATGGGAGAAGGCAGCAGGGTCTATTCAAAGCATCAATATTGTGGAACAGTCTGTTATAGTTGCAGAACCAGAGAGTCACAGTGTTGAAATCCAGGCTACAAAAACCCATCTGTTTAGTGCTGACTGTACACAAACAATTCTTTTTATATCCTGTGTGTGAGAGAGAGCGCGAGAGAGAGAAAAGTGCATTCTAAAAAATTGATTTGATGTTGATAGTCAAAGTCAAATAAACATGCTGACATTGCAATGCAGTTTATCTGTGCACACATATTCTCAGGAATCTGTAGAGAGCAAAGAAATGTTTGCTGTTTATCTTTTCTATCTGCTCTGTCCATCCCTATTTTCCTCTCCTCCTCTAAACATTGTGGGCTTCAACGCTCAGCTCAGAGCGTGCAGTTTCCTAATCATCCAAAAGAGGACAGTGTGGAACATGTTGTCATCTCCAGGGAGAAAAATGGCAGGCAGAGACCAACTTTGGGACTATGACAGTGGCAATGTGATGTCCTTGGTAATAACTTGAACAAAGAAAGCCACGGTGAAAGCTAGATTTAGTTTTTGTCGCAAGGAGGAGCATGAAATTTATCTAAAACTTAAAAGAAAGCAACAATAGCATTATGTCATCAGCTATCAAAGACAGGACAATCCATCCCTGGTTTTACCCCCTTCTATTTAAGCCCTGACTCCCTCCCCCTTCTCTTTGGACTCATTTTAAGTCTGGACAGAAAGTGATGCGCAATGAGACATTATTACAATGGCATGTCACTCTGGCCTGCATATTCAGCAGGCAGAAAATCACTAGGAGGTAGAGGTGGAGAGTGGAAGAGGGCACGGGGATAGAAAAAAAAAGAGAGAGAGAGGGGGAGAGAGATTGATGGCTAAAGACAAAGTGAGAGAGGGGAGAAGGCAATGCGGGGTGTTAGAGGAAGCGAAACAGACAGCTGCGTGAAGCTCACAGGAAGAGGCAGCAGCCAGGGGAGAGATGTTGCATGCAGAGGACGTGAGCCGTTCTGACACATGGGTAGCAGAGCGAACAGGGCCAACACAATGGAGGGAGGCATAGAGCACCGGGAGGCATTATGATTTACAGTAAGGCTATAGCCACTTCAGGTTTGCCGCGTCTTCGCGACCAAAAGCTCAGTGGAGATGCATTCATTCAGCTGAATGGAGACCCCCCTCCCTCCACGAGTCGTCATTGTTCTCGACAAAAGCCAGGATGTATAGGAGCAACGGCAGAAGGTCATTTATTGAACGCAGTCAGGGTAGAAGGCTTACAGGAGGATTCACACATACTGCTGCTACTGTAATGCAGTAGAAGCTGCATGATCAGCAACCACTGCGTTCTAGCTCTGTCTTGGTCAAGACACATTTTTTTTAGCATATGTGAAATGGGCAGGCCCGTTTACATGGACAGAAAAACAACCCTCTCTCCCTGAAATTCTGTTGCAAAAAGTAAATTTGCAACAGGAAATATGTTTTGGAAGAAACGCAATGCCAGGCCAATTCAACACAATGAGGAAATGTTGTTAATTAAGGTATCTGGCAATTGTTGATAAATATCAGTAAAATGTTCACCGGGAATGTATTTCATTTGTTTTCTGCCAAAATATCAGATATTGCAATTCAATATGCAGTAACTATAGCTTTATTTTACTGTGATGGTTATTTTTTGGTATTCTCAGCACTAGGTCACGTTTAGGGAAAGATCATGGTCATGTTGTAATATAGAAATATTTTGCTAGCAGAGGCTGAATGTACTGTGTAGGAGGAGAAAACATTACAAAATGAAGTCTTGCTAGCAGTTCCTTTATCTACACAACACACTCCTCTCTTCAACTCAGACTCCAGTTCTGCTGGCGTCTCCCTGCAACAACTCGCCTCTCACGAGATTTCAGTAAGATTTGTCCTTCAGTGAGATTTCTGTTTCTGGTTAAAAAAAAAAAGGGTTACGGCTACCGTGTGTTACTCCAAGGGATCCTTTCCATGACGTCAGACAACTGGTATAACAGTCTGTCGGTGCCAAACACTTTTTGTGGTCACAATTTTGACGGGTGCAAAGGAATACCTTTGTAATACAGAAATCACTCTTCATTTATACTAGATTTCATAGGGAAACATGGTACATGTTACTTAACTGCAATGTTTTGACAGCTTTTCAAGTTTCATGCAAACTAGTTTCTGAAATATGATTCATTGTTACAGATTAAACCACTCAAATGGTGACACTTGAGTAGAAGTTCGATTTCAATAAATTTACATGTATGGAAGTATTTTCATACTAGTGTCAGATCTTTTATTAAGTAAAGTAGAACAATTTGACAGGGAAAATTGCAGCTTTGTGTGTCGTTTTGCAGCACTTTCATCTCAGTGACCCAAGGTCAGATTCCTGTTGGTAGAGAGGTGATTGTGGTATTTCTGTTCTCTTTTTGTTTTTTATAAGACTAGTGGAAAGCACCAATGTCAGGAATTTTATGTTTCTGTACATATGGGGCTTTAAATTACGCTGTGTATTTCAGTTCAATTCAAAGGTCATGTTTATTATATTAATTTGTGAATATAATTATAATAAGGATGGTAAAAAAAATTTAAATGGTGAACAGTGCTTTATTTGTGAAAAAGTAGTTTGTGAAATATAGAGAGGAGGCTGCCTAAGGTCAGGGGAAAGAAAAACGGACTGTCAGACTGACTGCTTTGCCCATTCAAGAGCAACACTCATGGGAAATAAAAGAATACATAACAGACAGTATATTTGTTTCATTTGTTTATTTTTGGTCATTTTTTATTTGAACAGTTCGGTAATTGATGAAGGTCAGTTAGTGATTTGTGAAAACAGCAAGACATATCCATTCCCTGACACACAGCCACTACTAAGTCTTACTTTTAATTCCATATGCTTGCAGAAAATGGGTTCACTGAACATTCATACATGCATGACGTGACAAACCTGACAAACATACATGGCAAGTAAATTGGTGGCCTGCCAGTGACCTCAAGTTGCGGATTAGTGCTGATATAGCCTGAGTTTGAATATCACTGGTGTTCTTGGCAGACAAGTCATCTGTTCATAATGCTACATCATGCTGTTATCACTGCCCTTTCAAAGACTAATCAAGCAATTAAAGACATCTTATGCAAACAGTACTGTAGCTATGGCAACACCAGCCTAACGCTCCATGTGGATGGACCTCGGTGTCCTCAAACAAATCAATGTGTCTGTAATCTGAAGTTTCTATGCAGCCCCCCCACCCCTGCAGTATTGCTGCAGTATTGAGTTATTGGTCTTCATTAATTACTGCGAGTGTGACCTGGAGCTACAGAACTGGATGCTCAAGGATGTTTTGTTTGTTTTTTGAATTATTTCTTTGCTAAAGTAGACTGCAGAGAGCTTGGAGCATCTAAAAATGTATTCTCACATCTATTTGAATGTTGATTAGGCTTTAACTGTGCTCTGTGATATGGTGCCACGAGACAAAACACAGGTTATCTTTGAGGGAAATCCGCCAGCATTAAACCCACTGACTGGCACTTTATCTGCTTCAAATTACATTTTCATTGCACGAAATGGGTTATGGAGCTTGTATCAAAATAGCAAACAATTTAAATTGTCATGCCTTTTTTCATCTACAACACAGAAGACACTAGTGCTGCACAAGGACCTTGTGAGATTGTGTGCACTAGCTGAATGCCTTGGGCTAGTTTTAACAAGAAACAAGTAAGGTGAGTGTGAAGTGCATGGCAGGATGATGAGATATTGTGGTTCAAAAACAGAAAACAAAATTCTGTGTAGTGAGTTACTACCAAGTTACTTTTTTAAACTAGTTAAATAGAGCTATAAATACATTTATAAAATATGGAACACAGGAACCAGAGCAGGTAATAATCTGTTGTCTTTTGAAAATAATCTAATTCCTATGGATTGCCTGCTGTTTATTTCTGAGTCATCACAGGACAGCTCTTTGTAGGAATGTCAGCCGCCAAGGCTTCCAGAAATGCTCACAAATCAACACATTTCTAAGGGTGAATTTGAGTGATTACTGATGACTAACATGAGATACAGTATGTCAGTGAGAAACAGTGGAGGAGAGCAGTGCTGCAACAAAAGACAAATGAGCCTCAGCCCATAACCTCATTTGAGCTCTGATTTTCTCAAGCGCAGTACCAATCTCTTTGTTTTACTGTATATAAAATATAATGGGTTTATATTTAATACACGGCTACTGCAGCTGAGTTTTGGAGTGTACTCTGGGATATGTGGGATACGTTCTACAAAAGAAAGTATCCTTGGAAATCTAATTGGAAGGTGATCAAAGAGTTTTTGACAGTTTACTGCATATTTCTTTGACATCCCTACATCTGAGGTTTACTTTGACTTTTTTACTGTAAGGTTGACTATTTTGAAAATCTTTTAAAGGATCTAAAGGATATCAGTAACACCCAGATATCTTTAGTCTTTTGTGTATTTATTCCCTTGTCCTCCGAAGTTCTAACAGATATTTCCAATAGGAAACAAACAGTTGTCAATATTTCGGTCCCCTGAGTACAATCTATTTCTTGATCTTTTTTTTTTGTTTTGTTTTGATTCACAATGCAAGAAAAATCTCGCGTTTCCCCACATCGCCTCCACTCTCCACCTCATCTCCACCCACACACAGTATTTGCATCCTCTAAGCACAATCTGCTCAGAGTAAATGACACCTGCTAGAGTCACATAAATACATCTGCATGGTCCATTGACAGAGCCGAGGCATTAGGTGCCGTGGATGGGCTTGAACTGCAAAGCTAGCGACAAGCTCACACGCACGAAACACCAATTCCAACCTCTCAGATCCGGAGGAAATTAGATGTTTATGGTAAATGGCGTTCTTAGCAGCACCCGCAGTGTTCAGTATTGATTCAATGAATTGGTCTTGTAAGTATGAGGAGTAGTGTCAGCTTTCTACTCTGCGAAACATCTACTTCCACATACAGGGGCAGCTGGAAGGAGAAAGAATGGGATGGCTGAGTGTTGTTTTTTGGCGGTGTGTGACAATGGTGAAATACAGTCATCAGTTTTTATCAGTGTTACTGTCATGTCTATGTTTGTTAGGACCTAGTTTTAAATTGACCATGCTGCACAGACTTAAAAACTCCAATACATCCTTGGGTGCTATATATGCAATGTGCATGCATGAACATTTTATACAGTGTATACCATTATATAGGCCCTGAATGTCTATTTTCACTTCTTAGTATTCTTAGTTTCTAATATTGTGGTCTGTCCTGTTTTGTCAGTGCTCTTTCTGCTGGTTTGTGGGTGGAGCTCAGTTGGAAAAAGGTATGTGACATCTGTGCTGCAGCTGGAATTTAGCATAATGTGAATCTTGTGACAGTTCAAAATCAAAAAGAGCAACTTAACACCCAGTTTTACCTTGAACACGTCCCCTTCACAAATAAAAAAAAAAGCAAAAAAAAAAAAGCACCATTACACCGCTATACACTCTCAGTAACCCACGACTGCTGACACTCACACCCCATAACAACTCTGTCAGATCGGTTTCTCTGCCCAACGGACAAGTTTCAGACTTTATGAAAAGTAGTATTTCTACTACCGCTGCTTTCAATTGCTTACGCTTAATCTTTTCATATCCATCCTGTCCACACTATTGAGAGTTGATTGCTGGATGTGTTGAGAGTGGGGTGCTTCATAGATTTTCCCCAGATATTTTACTGGTCAAAAGGAAAATCTTAGTGGATCTTCTTTGGAAAAAAGAAAATAACTTCTGTTGCAATAAGCACTGTAGGAGGGGACAAAATCAATACGTCGTGTGATAAACTGACTGCACATTTTCAAACTCAAAACGTGGACTTAGTATGAAGTTACTCTGTAAAGAATCCATAAATAATTAGTGAGTTTTCAGGGGCTTTAAAGATTTATACTTAATTAAAGAAATATTTTTTCAAATGTGCTAATGTGTACAAGAAACAGACAAAAAAGAAAAAAAACACACAGCTCAGACACACTTAATATAGGACAATAAACAGTTCAACATTAACAAATGCAATTACACGTGGCATTTAGAGTGTCTGCATACAGTGTATTGATATCTTCAAATGGAATGGTGGATTTTTAATTTTGAAGTTACAGCAAGAGAAAGTCACAAATTCAAATATGGTTGCAATTCAGTGACAAATCTTGACTTCAAACTTTATAAGCAGTCAGTAGTTAATTCCAGTGATAAGCTTTGTTTGAATAGAATATGTCAAAGCCCTCCTTGAGGCAGTGAAACTGTTTGGCAATTACGAAGCTAAAAAGGCATTCAGCGGCATACTGTCTGTTGAATGAAAAGGGTTGACAGGGTCTCTGATAATGTGAGTTTATTGAGAAATGTGAAGACTCACCTGTTTTACAACATATCAGGCCCCTTGTGAGCACCCCTCTGCCTTGATCAGTGCACGCTGAACTCTTGCACTGCAGGCGAAGAAGATACCACTCACCACTTCAACTCATTGACTTTGAAATACGGCGCCGCTTGTGTTATTGCTTTAATTTCGATCTCCTTCATTTCTCTGCAGGAAGACGCGACATGAAAAGAGGGGCACTAGGATCCATTTCAAATTTTAATTAGTTGCCTTTTGTAAGTCTAACAGACATACATTCAGACCAACATTATCCTTTCAAAATTTTAATTAACAGCTGCCTCTTGGTTTCACCACATCAAAAGGTTCGGCTTGTGTTATTGTGCCTGTGTGTGTCTGTGTGTGTTGCGAGTGTAAATGTGTTAGAAGCTGTGTGTTTGTAAGAGCAAAGGTGTGTGAGTTTTAGCGCTCGGCATGCAAAGTGTCGGATGTATGTCAGGAGTCGGATCAGAGTGAAAGGTGTTATGATTTTGATTCCCTTTCTGCTTGGTTGCAGTTGCCAGGGCCACCACAGAGGGGAAAAGAACATACATTACAGGATTAAACTGAATGTAGCCCCTTACATTCATGTCAGTCAGTATCTTCAAATGAGAGAAGATGCATTAGCCAAGATCAGTCTCTTTCTCATGTTTCAGCCTCATAGGGAGACAATATTAACAATATTTGTTTGACATTATATATCAGCCTAATGTGTGATATAGCTACAAAATGTCAATGGAAAACCATGTTGTAAAGCCATATTTCTGTATGAGTCGTAAAAAGATAATTAAAAACATAACGTAAGCCTCAGCAGTTGCATTATATTGATTGAAATCACGTGCCGTGTCTGTAAGTTGACGAGATATCTGTATGCGTGAGAGGTAGACTGAAAAAGTTATCTGTTGTAGAAATAAATATATCCATTTGGGAATATCTCTGGAAATGTGGCACCAGGCCAGAGCAAGGAAGTTATTTAAGGGGAATATCAAGATTTAAGACTTTAAAGAACCTTTGAGGCCAGATGAAGAAAACCAGGTTTCTCATGAAAAACAAATTAGATCATGTAAACACAGTGAGTATCCACTAAACCAGCCCTACCTTGTCTAATCTTTAAATTAAAATCGTCTGTACAAAAGTCTGAATCTTAAAAGTACATGTCAAAATGGAGCCCAATACTTAAAAAGATGTTCCTTTCAGTTCCAGCTATTACAGCTTGATATTTGAATATAATGAACACATGCAGAAGTTCCTTCTGTACCAGCAGGAGATTGTCTTCATTAGGACATACTGACCAAAAGAAAATGGCTGACCTTTCTGGATTTACCACAAAATAGTACTGTCTTTCTCTCCTTCTAAATTTATCCCAGCTTCCTAATTAACCTTGTGCAGCTTTAAAGCAGTTGTTGAATGGATTGATGAATTAAATAATTGAGGATACTAAAAATCCATGACATAAATAATACATAACACTTTCGCCAGCAGATAAACAGTGTTTGTCCATTTGGAGTTGGAGCATGAAAAGATCTAATCATCAACAGTTTTTCCACTAGTGTTTTCTCAACCTCAGTAGACATTTATAAAACATTTCTCATAGCTTTGCTACAGCAGACCTGCATGAAACTTAATTATTAGCTCATTGCACAACTTATGTTGAGTCTTCAATCATGATCTTCATTGTTCATCGAAGAACTGACATAATGGAAAGTGTTATAAAGAATGTAATTTCATTGCAGATATGTGAAGTAACTAAATACCTAATTACTTTAAAATACTACATTTGTCAGGCTACAGTCTTTATATAACATTTGCAATAATCTGAATATTGGTTTATTGTTGTGCACTTGACAAACTGATTGATCATCCTTGGCAGTCAAGATGGAGGAACGATCTTCTCCTAACTTTTGTTAACTGGCCTGGAGCAAATCTTTTTTTTAAAATGCGCATCTGGGTTACAATCAACCCTCCTGCATGCCCATAAATGAAAGAGTTTAGTTTCTAATAGAGACATGAAAATACTTGTCCATGTGACTTCATATGGTTTCAGCCTAGGAGAAAGTGAGTTAGGGGGCAAATAAATAAGGAAAGAAGAAGAGAGCTAAAGACACACCACAAACTGGCTTAGTATTGTTGTTAGGAGGGAAGCCAACTCTTTGAAGGCGAGTCCAAGTTGGCCTTAACTATAGGGGCTGGTCAATGTGCTGCGCTTGTTCAGTAACATTTCTCTAACCTTATAATCTCCCACATGCTGCTGTGCTCTCTCCCATTGACTGAAACACCATTTTCATTCAATTAATCTTTTATCACAAGCCTGTGGCTGCCTTTTCAGTCTATGCCAAAAGCGGAGTTGTTTAGGTCCTCCCTTAAATCCGGGCAGCAAATAGATCTCAGCTTTGCCTGGCTGTAATGTCCTGTGTTTGGAGCTTGGTTGCTTATGGGCAGTGCCAGGCGTACACATGGGGGACATGGTGTATCTGTATGTAGTCCAGAACATCCTTTTGTACATAACTCTCTGCTTGATGCTTTCAGGTTTGATCCTGTTTGCGCGAGTACTGGTTGAAGGTCTATGGTGTGGATGTATTTCAAAGACAGCGATTTTTCTCTTTTGATTTTGTCATCGTCAAAGCTTGACACTTCACTTATTCTTTACAAAATTCTCATTAGAATAATGTCAGCCTTATATCCTTACATCCACAACAGACAACATTGGAATTTATTTGGAGTTGTGTTTCTGGCCACGCAACTAGTGGAAGCCCAATATTCACTCTGCTTGTAGCTCTGTTTTATGTAGTGTTGTAGCTCCTGAGGTATGTAGCTGGCTCTTTAGCAGCTAAATACTATATACTATACTCTATGTTCTTTAGCTAGTTGCTAACTTTGTCACTTTTGGTGTGGTTGTAGTGTACAGTGAGTTTATCAGAGCTTTTTTAAAACTAAAATAAGCTGTCTAGGATGCTGATGAGAGTGCTGAAAGTGAAGCCAGTAATTAAAGTTGCTGAACATAGATCCAGCACAATAGAAAATGGTAATAGAAATGCTGAAGGAAACTAAAATTGCGCCACAGAGCTGAGAGCACCTGCATAGTCTGGTGATAATTTTGTAATCCCCTGAGCCATTGTTAATATAGAAATATTAATAAGTGCAACAATAGTTTTAAAATTGCAATAGACATAAGACACTGCCCACTATTATGTCTCTGAAGTTTAAGATAGCCTCTCTGTGACTCTAACATACTTGTCTGCTAGTGCCTCCTCCAAAATTCTGGCTATCCTCTAAACCACAAAATCCTGACTCATATTTTTTACTGCCTGTCTTCACAATGTTTACAGAATAAACCTTTCAATTCCTGACACAATTTGCATGACATTCATGCCATGTGAAGGCTGTGGTAGGAAAGAGCTCAGAAGCATGCTGGGGGGGGGGGGCTCTGTACGCTCCTAGCAATCACCCTTGTTAGCCTTTACCAGTTAGACAATGCACTGATGAAACATGGCAGGACAAGCTTTCATAGCCATGTTTGGGCTAACTCTTTAAAATGCTCGCAACTGCACTGTTTTGTAGCTCTTGCAGGGAAAGAGAATTTTAAATGGCCACACACTAACGCTTTGTTGTGCCAGTGGTACTGTAGGAATAACAATAATAAGAAAAATACCATCCAGAGACACACTGCAAGCCCAAGAGTGAGTGACTGTAAAATGACAAATGCTTTATTTGAAGTGAAAATCCACCCAAAGTAGAAGTCCATGTTATGCCAGTGATCTCGGGAAATATTCAATATGGTGAATATTGAATTATTTGTGAACGTAAACAATCCCAGCAGGCTAGAGTCTGCAATGCCTCCAAGAAACACAACCTGCAGCTCTTCTATTTATAAAACTCTGAATTTGTAGAGTCGCTCAGAATGCCATTTTTAACTCAGTTCTCATTGTCTCCTTGTACTGCTAACAGATGCAAACCAGAAAAGACCTCAGGTGACGTCACTGTGTACTTCAGTACTTCTAGATCCTGATAATTTAAAAGTCAAGGCTGATAGTGTTCGTTTCTGATGGTTTTGTGTGTCATGATCAGGGAACAGCGGGAAGCTCACTGTATCACCTGTGTGTGTGTGTGTGTGTGAGTGCGCGAGTGTGTACGTGTGTGTGGCCATGTTGGTAGCTGCACAACTGATTGATATCATAACTGAACCATAGGCTGAAAGGTCCCCCAGCGCCAGATGAAAGGCAGGATTAACAGAAGAGGGGTTGAGCTGCGATGAGCACAGGGAGTGCATCGGGGGAGATCAGATGAGGAAATAATAGAGAAGGGTCCCTTGCCTTCAGAGAGGGGCAGACAGGGAAGCGGGGCTTATGAGATGCAGAAGAGTTGTGGGAGATTGAATGATCAGTTCCAGAGAGTTGGCAGGTCTCCCGGCAAAGTTCCCAATCCTCTGAAAGGAAGGAAGAAAAGCAATCTTGATGGCGAGGAACGATGTTAGAATTAGAAAAGTGGGAGCGGCAGGGTCAGCAAAACACAATTTACCCAGTCATTTTTCCTTTCTACAATGTAACACTTATTTGCTGTGATTTACAGGTCTATAAAACATATAATTATGCATTCGGCTAAGACTCAAGATTTTAGTAAGGATGTCCCTCTTACTCGACTGACATCGGTGTCTCTTTAGAGCTTGGTTTGTTGTTTGTCTAGAGTCACTAATAAACTGATTGTGATGCATAATGTGATTCAAATGAGCTAATAAAAGAGACAATGATTGGTGCACGCGGTAATGACCAAAAAACCCAATCATGCAGTTTGATGATGAGATCGCTATTGATCCACTTAGGCACTCCGTTTCCCATTTGCCCGCCCACAACAGGGACAACACACTGCCACTGAAGTGTGGCATTTTACACTTGATTGCTCCATCCGGGAAGGGCTCATCAAGATTCATCCCAAATGAAGCACTTTGTTTATGGTGTGTAATTTGTTCCATGGAAAGTTCTCTCAAAACTGAAATAGTTATTTTTTCTCATTGTTTTATAATGTAAATATGGTGGACCTTATTGAGTTAGAACAGAGTATGCTATGGTTTAAGTCTTTAAGAAACAATGAACACTGCTTAAACAGGAAAGCAGCAGCTTAACTTATTTGAAGAAATATATATATATATATAGGGCTGTAGTCAACCAAAGAAATCCTTAGTCGACCAAAGTCCTGCCCTGCGCAATGATTAGTCGACTAAAAATAAAAAAATATATATAAATAAATAAAAAAAGATGCGAATTTTTGCATTTTGATTGAACATTTATTAAACAATTGTCATAAGAGCATTTAGAAAACGAAAAAACATCAATAATACAGAAAACTATTATAATAATACAATTCTTTGAAAATTAAGTGATTTTTTTTTTTTAACT
>JAPMOB010239763.1:0-21555 GCA_029875015.1 Lepomis gibbosus | reverse complement strand
GTGGCCATAAAGGGATGGACATGGTCAGAAACAATGCTCAGGTAGGCCGTGGCATTTAAACTATGCCCAATTGGCACTAATTGGGCATCTAAATTGAAAAGGTGTTCCTAATAATCCTTTACGTGAGTGTATAAACAGGTCATTAGTTTTCGCCATTTTACTCTGGATGGGAGGTGCAAACGTAGCAAACAAAAACGCAGTAGTGTGGATGGGGCTTTATTCTCATAGCGTGTGCTCAAAGTGTCTTTTTTTACACCCTTTTTAAGTCCATTCTGAGCTCTGTCAAGAGCTTCCCAGTCCAGAGCACAACTGTGGCTAAACAGATCTGGTGCAGACATGGAGGACTGCACCTGTTGCTGATGTGCCGGCTTTTCTGCACGGCTGGTGTAGATGGGGTTAAAGTTCAGCAGTGGCCACATGGTGTTCACACACTCAGTAGAAAACAACTGGACTTATGCTTCCTAGTTTATCACTAGATCGTTCTAAACATTCTGCATGGTTTCTCCATAAAAGTTACTTCACTGTCCGCTCCAGCAACAGTGACACATTAGAAGAATGAATACAGACCGCAGTAAATAGTGCTGGGCAGCAATGCATCATCTCTCAGAGAACATACCAGCAGTTGTGTTGAGACACTGTTTCAGTGCTCCCAAAACAAGATGGCCCCACAGGCTTTCCCATTGACGGCTCTGAAAGAGAGGATGGCTGTGGTCGAACACAGGACTCTATTATGGGAGAGGAAGTGGAATCTCTCAAACGAGACAGCTGCTCATTCCCGACCCTGACGGCGTACGAACGCTCCAGGCACCACAGATCCTCATTTTACCAGCCCCCCACCCCCCACCCCCCCTGCGTCCCGCAGACAGAGCATTAGCCACACATGTCGAGGTTACAGAGGGAAAATACATGCAGGAAAAGGGTCACTGCCTCAGTTTCACCCCCAGAGCTTCCAGGGCAGGAGGTCTATGTTGGTGTTTTGGTTTCTGGCAGGGAGGAGGTGTCAAGATTAAGATAAAGGCCAGAAAGAAGCATCTCTCTGGAAAAAGGACACATGTGGCTGACTGAATGTTATGACGTTATACAGTGTTGGATGGGAAGAACTCCAACCCCTATGGATCTGTATAGACTAAAACACCAAACCACATTTTATAGATGTGAACTGCATATTTCCTAGAACATCACATCAGCCCTCAGAAAATGATTGCTGACATAACAGAGAAACCAAAAGGCCAGGGCACTATGAAGCCAAGACATTTCATTTGTTGAGTCTAGATTTGAAATTTATTTTTTTTACATTGAAATGCTTAATTTTAATTCCCCAACAACATAAAAATAATAATAATCTGGTCTGCTGATTCATACTGACACCCCTGCCTCTGCTCTGTGAGATAGTTTACTCAGGTTTAACTGGAATGAGAGGCTCAGGGGTCTTACTAGTCAAACAGCTGGGCCTTGATCCACAGCTCCCAGTACCAGTCCAGACTCTTTAACATTTCCCAGCTCATGTGTTGACATTAGCTCGACTGAGGCCCAGCTTCTTTTCACGTCTCTGCTTTGGTAGAAAATCCACATGACAGCCGTTGTTTTCTTCCGTTATTTAAAGGTTCTGTGTTGATGGGATTTTGTGACGTCTTGGGCACAAAAACATTCTATGTGATTCCTGGTATTTCTAAAAATTCCTAGAATATCATGAAATTTATTTGTAGAGCCTTTTCACCTCCGTAAGATTGGCTGTTTTTGTAACCTAACTCCCCCGTTGCAAAAGAGTTCGGTCAACATATCTCATTCAGTGTTGTATCTCAAACGTGGTGCAGAACATAGTAAATATAAATGACCCTTCATTCTTAAATACATTGTGCAATGTGACACATCCACATATGAACCCTGGCATTTCACGAATTATTGGTGCTGCAGCATCGTGATAAACTTAAATAGCTCTAACTCTGTGCTCATGTGTTTCATTCACACCTTAAACAAAGCTCTAATTCCTAGTCCGAATTGAGGTTTTATCAGATAAACGATGCCAGCCAGCACTGTATGCATTTTGAGGCAGATTTAAATTTTCTAAATATTGTTGCATTGGTAAAAGAACCATTTTCAAGCATTTGTGGAAGTACGGGATCTTTGAGTGCTTTGTGGTTTTCTTAGCCATTCTGTACTTTTTTGTGCCACAAAAACTGTGTGTTTTTTTCATCCATTAACAGAAATATGCGGCCTGGGTCTTCATTTTCTTTGGTCCATCGGAAAGCTCAAGCGATATCTTTGATGTTCAGGTTTCAGGCAATCAGCGATGATGAATGAGGGAGAGGAGGTGAAGCAGAGCCTGTTGGCACAGAGTCCTAGTTTAGAAATGGGCTAGTAGCTCTGTGGATCAGAGTGTGTGAGTGTGTGAAGAAAGGAGGGAGGGGAGAAGGAGTGGATTAAGGGAGGAGGGAGGGAAGGCACAATAAGATAGTATCCCACTGTCAGATGCCTCTTTCCCTCCCCTCAGCAGAGAGAGGGCGGGCGGCACACGCTGCCCACAAAGAAATGGATGTGTGTGTGTGTGTATATATGTGTGTGTGTGTGTGTGTGCTTGGGGTCTTTTGTGGTAAAAGACCCTTGAAAAGTGTGCTGGTGGGAGGAGAGAGACCCCTCTCTTTCTCCCCCCCCCCAAACTTCCGTAGGTCAGATTCCTCTGGTGGTGCACATGTCCATATGGACTCGGCTGGTAAACAGCACACGCCTTCTCTTTGTGCACGTTACAATGGAACATCTTCCTTTGTTTGGTTCCTTTTTGTAGCATCACAGAGCCAGACGTCAGCCACTGCCAGCATCAGAATTAAGTTAATTCTTCCTCAGTTTCTATGTTTGTTTACACGTAACTTTAATGTGATAGTTGGAGGTTTATGTCACGGATGCATCAGATATATCAGGCTTTGGATACACACAGTACTTGTTAGTAGGATAAATTCACTGTTTGCGACTTTTAATTTGTTGAAAATAAGAAAAAAAAAACAGTAAAGGGATCTATAAAGGCATACACGAATGCTGTGATTGACAGGTGAACTGTTGCACCCTAATAGCCGGGTGGTTGAGCCTCGTGCACCGCATGTCACCCTGTTCTCTCTCTCCACGTCTTTCCACCACGTCTTTTCTTTGCGAAAGGCCCCAAAGAAAGTCTTAAAATGCAGAAACCACCAACATGAACAGCAAAAGTGGACAAAAAGAAGAGTCTCTCGGATGACGCTATACCTAACCCTAACATTTCTCTGCCAGACTTTATATGACAAAGTTGGGATCAAAACGCAGGTTTGTTTATGAGTTTCCTCTGAGCATCAGATTTATCTTTCCCAGGAGATCCCAGGACCTTTTGAATCGTGCAGTTTCCCTCTTCAGAGAGGACGGCTTAGTGTTTAAAACAACACACCGCTCCCCCCTTGATCCACTGCTGACACTGCAGACCTGAGCTTTACCCTAAAAGTGTGTGTGTGTGCGTTTGTGTTTTACACTCCATCCATTCATCCGGTAACTTTTTCCCAGCCAGGTGCCTCTCTCCGACACACCAGCACGACTCTGTCAGAATGAGGGCTTGTGGGTCAAAGGTTGATCATAGCTTGGTTCACAAAGAGGAAGAGCATCTCACAAAAGTGCAGCGTTTGTTTTTCCCATTAGCATTAGCTTGTCACGCTAATGAATAGTGGCACATGTGGCTATGCGATTAAGAGGGAATCCACTTCGAGGGCCTCTCCGTTCTTTAGCTCAGTCATATTTCAACAAGGGGGGCTTTGTGAAGTTTGGCGTTACGAGTCTAAATGTTCCTTGTACTTGGTCTGTTTCCAGTATTTGTGTGCTCACTTTTTTGGTGCTGTGGTCCCATCTAAAGCCAGAAAATGTTAAAAGACAAAGATAAGAACCTGTAAACATACAGTAAAGACTCAGACTTTCTCCCAAAATTCCTAGAATTCTCTGCTAATTCGCCACAAACGCAGCAGAGGACACTCTAGTGATTAAATATCCAGCTGTTAGCTGCGGGGGAAACACTGTATCAACCAGGAGCAGTAAACTCGACAGGTCAACAGGTATAAAAGTGTTTTCTCACTCTGCTCTGCTGTCGGTCACTAAAAGGCATCAATAAACATGCAGGTTTACTGGCCTCCTGGGTGACTGTAGCCTGGCTGCAGGTAGAGACCTGAAACCCAACACTGCAGAGTTTTCCATGCTTTCTCGACAGCGAAGACCTTCCTATTGGATAGAGAAAGGTCAATACCATTGTAATGCCATGGTAACAACAATGGTGGCTAAAAGAGCTTCTAATGTCAGCACTGTACAACATATTGCATTACATTGATTTTTTTTTTGGACAGATGCTACAATAAATAGACATTTTAAGTGTGTTATGGTAAACTCTGCCCATCTTGGATTATCTCAAGATGCTTTTTAACTTCTGGTTTTACGTATTTGGTTGGTTGGTTTCCTGTTTTCTAGCCTCTTGTATTTGAATTCTTCCGTAAGGAGTTAACTCCTGTGCTGGGTAAGAAAAACTAATTTTTTCTTCTCCTGCAGGGTGACCGGGTGTGGTTGCGGGAGGACGAGCAGTACCTTCCCAGCACTGTGTCATCATGCTCTGGAGGTGTTGTTGTCTTTGCAACAGACTATGGCCAGGTAAGAACCAGTAAAGTAACTTTATGTGATCTTCTCTCTGAAACCATACAAACAACTGATGGTTGAATCTCATCAGAACTTTCTATCCTCTTTCAACCCTTTTCAAAGAATTTTTATAAAAACTCAGGAACTTATCCTGCTTTTTGACTTCAGGATCTCTGTAACAGTTTTATTTTATGGCCCATACTTCTTGTCCCCCACAAAGTCCCTGGTCCTGTTGTAGTATTTTGTGACGGTCTAGAAAGTATTGGGATGGAGTTTTCGCATGGGCCCAGACTGGAACAACATGTGTACATCATCATCATTCATGTTGCAAGAACATTCGGAGAAAGGCATTTCTTTTATTGACATGAAGTGAGGCAATGAAACGGTAACCCAAGTTTATGTGATACTTGTTTCAGTCTAGTAACTTACTGAAGCAAAAAACAACCCGTCACATGACGAAGAACAACAGGATTCTATTGTTGTTGTTGTCTTGTCACGTGCCAAACTTGTCCCAAACCATGTGATGTTTTTTAAAATGTCATTATTGGTCTAATTTGCGTAATATTCAGTGCTTCAGATGTGGTGAAGTTACAAAAATCAATGCTTTAAAGGAGCTTTTAGTTCACAAATTAGGTCTTTGTTTTAGTTTCTCAGGCTTATAGTTCCTGTGACTACCTACTTAGAAGGAAAGACCTGATATTCTGCCTGTTCCTCAGCTGATCTTACCGTCCCACAGAAGCAAAAATGCCAGGTGAGGTTGACCGTTTGCTCTGCTGACAAGGAAACTCCCCTGTTTTTCCCCATACCTCTTCTGACGGCGACATATTTTTTTCATGAACATGCAAGAGAGCAAAGGCTTAAAGAAGTCCACTTATAATTTGGGATCAGCTCAAGATGCCGCAAATCCCCTCACGCCATATGGTTCTTCATTACGTCTTTGATCCATGTGTTGCCACAACAACGGATATGGGTGAGGTGAAGGACATACAGTATGGATGAAGGGTCACAGCGGGTTTTAAGTATGTTTTGGGTTGGTTATTAAGACATAACATGAATCAACTTGTCAAGCAGTTTTAGATGCTAAATTTGACCTATAAAATGTAAAATGTTGTAGTTGGCTGTGATTTTTCCTCTGTAAGGTGTTAAACTCCACAGATTTGAATTGATTGTAAAGTGTTATGAGGGCACCAAGAAGCGTGCATCTTCACACAGTGGGATTCTTTTGCTTTGAAGCTTTGCTTTTAATCTACACTTAAGCGATCACATGGAAGACAGACAAACCTGCCATCATGTCGTGTCACCACACCTTGTAGTGATTTCTATGGCTCACACACACTCACAGCTGATCTGCCTTGTAAAACCCAACACGGCTCTGCTATTAGCTGGTTTATGACTCCTTTAGCACATTAAAAAGACACTTTGGATGCAGATTTGTCAAGAGGTGTTGATCACTGCTGCACTTTTAGATAACTCTGAGTAATATTTGAAAACAAAGAGAGTATGGAAAGCAAATTTGGTGTCATTATTTGGACGATTTCTGCAGCTCTCCATTTAACAGCTCACTGCAACCTTCTATTCCTTCCTGATATATTCAATGATCCACTGACCATATAGCACCATGTGTCCTTGTGTTGTGTTGTACAACTATTTTATTTTATAATGCACCACATAATCTAGGCAACAAATATATTGCACTTTCTATTAGGGCTGAATGATTTGGGGGGCATTGTGATTTTTCTGCCAGATATTGCGATTACAATTCGACTTGCACGTCAAGCAGCACAGAGCAGATGAACCACGCAGGAAGTCGCCTGATGCCATTATCCCACATTTTCCTCTAGTTTCGTTAGTTGTTGTATGTCCACGCCCTGTGCCCACTCTGATTGGTGAGTAGGACCATAACAGGAGGCGCTTGTGATTGCATGGGGAAAGAAAAAGGCCACCACATTGGTTAGCAAATCTGTCACACAAGGATGACAACGGAATGAATTTGTAAATGTGTAAATTAGTCATTTTAATCACCGTCTTTAAACCATCTTCGTTCTTTCAAATTGCAATTTAGATTTGAAAACAATTAATCATTCTGCCCTACTTTCTGTAGCTGCTTTACAATAAAAAGCCTCCTGCTGGTTTGCTGGTGGAAAACCTTTCATGCGGAGCAGCAGCAACAGGAATACTAAAGGATGGGGGACAAGGCTGTCACAGGTTGGTCCTGCTCAGCCCTCCTACCAAGCAGGACCACAACAGCACAAGTCAGCATTTCCCCTTTCTGTAAGGCTTTAGCTGAAACTCATGTGATTATAAAACGGCACACCACTACGTGGATCCTGACCCAAAGTGGTGCACGGACTCTTTATGGATGTGCCTTGACATTACATTTTGATATTTTGATTTTGCAGGTCTAAATGGGTATTATAATGTGTGAAAAATATCTGCAAAAACTTTCTACAAGCTTGAAGTAAAGTGAGTTTATACAACTAACTGCCATCTTTTCTGCAGTTCAATCGAAGGCTTAGAAATCAGGCCAATAACAATGACCTGTGTGGAGTGTTTGGGTGGATTTACTCTCCACTGTTCTCCTATGCTGACAGCTTTAACAAAGACTTCCTGTGTAGCCGGTGAGCAGCGGCCGCAGCAGAGAGCCACTACCAGAAGACGGCCGGTAAATGTTAGCGCTGAGGGATTTAGGGTCATGTTGAGCCAGCATATTGTCCTGAAGATTTACTGGCAGATTAAGGCATTCTTATCTCCTGGCTCCTACTCACTCAGAGGTTCTGTTAAGACCTACTGGCCACTGAAGCAAATGACCTCTACACCACAGTTTAGTCTCAACGAGAGGAAGTTGGTGTTTGCTGTTGTGTAGACAGGCGATGGCGTGTGCCTCGATAAGGATGACACATTTTAGTGAAATGGCTGCGCAGTTATTGGACGGCTTGTCATGAAATGTGGTTCAGACATTAATCTTCCTCTCAGGATGAATTGTAAAACTTTTTTTTAACAATTAGTCTAATATTTAGGTTTTTTGTATGCATACTTCCCATCAGCCTCAGCTCTACTTTGTGCTCAGGGCTAAATAGCAGATGTTAGCATGCTAACATGCTAAACTAAGATGGTAAACATGGTAAACTGTATACCTGCTGAACATAAGCATGTTAGCATGTAGGTGTTAGCACTTAGATCAAATAACTGCCTAAGTACAGCCTCACAGAGCTGCTGGCTTTAAACAATCAGACCTGGAAACAAGTCTTTTGTAAAGATAAAGTTCTGTTCCTCTCAAATCCTGTCTATACATTTTAATGATTCTCTCCTCTTTTCTCTCTCTTCTTGTTTCTTTTCCTTTTGTCTTTTGACTTCATTGTTTTCCTTCCTTAGTCCCTTTTGTATCATCACTTCTTTTTCTCTCTCCTTGTTAAATATATTTCTTTTTTGTCTGTTGTTTTTTTCTTTCTTCTTGATTCTTTACTTTTGTGTCTTTTTAATACCTTACTCCTCTTTTTTTCTGTGTAATCATTAAATAACTTTACCCATCTTCTTATTTGGCCTCTTTTTTTTCTTGTTTTCCTTTTGACCCCTCTTTTCTATTCTTTGTCTCTATTTCTTTTCTCTTCCTTTTTCATTTAGTCTCTTGTTTCTTTCTGTCTCATCTTTTTTTGCTTTGTCCCTTTTGAGGCTCTTTTAGCTTTTCATCTTTTCCTATCTTCTTCTCTTTGTCTTTGTTTCTTTTTTTGTTTACTTCTCTCCATTTAATGTTCTTCTCTTTTCATTTTCTCCTCTTCTCACCTCCTCTCCTCAATTTAAATTCTGTGGTCTTCTTCATTTGCTTCATTTGAATAACTCATAACAGCATTAATCATGTGGGTGTTAGTTAATCCTGTAACACAAAAGTTACAGGTTCAGTCCCTGAACCTTACATGTAGGGTGTGAAAGACTCTGCTCACTTTGGGAGAGTCACGAACCCATGATGCAAAGACAAAGTGTGTGGTTTGTGTGAGCATGCATGTGTGTGTGTGCGTGCAGTCAAATGTGTCTGTCTGTCATCTTGTGTATTAGGATTGTGTGTGTGTGTTGTCATACGCATAGCTGTGTTTCTTTGTGTGTGTGCCGTCTGTTGTGTGTAACTGGAGATGGACGTCACCTGTTCAGCTTCAGAGCAGATGTGGCTCTTTGTGAGGAAAGCCAGTGCTGACCAATCAGAGAAGCACACATCTTTAAACCCCGCCCACTTGTGTGTGTTCATACCTATATATTAATCTGTGTGCGTGCATGTAGTTTATATTAACATCACACATTGTTTACACTGTGTGTCTCAGTGTGTTGATCGTATTAAGAAGCGTGTGAGAATCTGCTCTAACTTAGTTGTATTTTATCCCCAATACTGGTAATTCATTATCAGTAAGTTGTCCATCCTTTAAGATTGCCGTATATAAAATGCATTGCAGCTTAAAGTGGTCTTAAATGTTAGCGTATGTCCAATATGTGTGTTTGTAGGTGAGAGTCTGTTTGTGGTCAGAGATCGCAGGGTTTCTCTCGTCTAGCTCAGGTTTCAGTGTTTTTGACGGTGCAGACAGTCTCCTCCTACTGAGCTGACTGCAGGACAATGCAGCAGGAGATGAATGGTGATATAAAGAGCAGCTGCTGCTTTTGATGATGTCGGTGGTGGGGTGGGGGGGTTACCTGTTCAATTCTCCGACAGAAAGAGTGAGGGGGTGAGAGGGCTCAGTTTTCCCATCTAACAAGACAAAATGAACAGTTTCATTCCTTCTCCTCTGACAAGTGGTCGCTGCCTTGAAAGTCGGAGTCGTTATTAAATGTTACTGAAGCGATTAGCAGCCTGCAGCCTTTTGGGGCTCTTCTTAAAGAGCTGTAACACGACTGAAGGGATTTCAGTTTCAGGTCTAACGACACAATTCCAGTCGGGTACAATTCCAGGGCAACTCAAAACTTGAAGTTGCATCCAGAGGTCATATCCTGTTTATTTCCCCAGAGACAGTATGAGGTGACTGAAAATTAGAGACCTTTAAATCTTGAATGGACAAGCTCTCCTGTTTGTCTCAAAAGATGTGTGAATCTTTTATAAGACTTGAACAAAAGAACTGTTTAACTCTAGCAAAATTTCAATATACAATTAAGAAAAACAATACAGTTCTGTAAAGATCAACCTACTGTAAATGCACTGTGTTGAAGTAGAATGAGGATCAATAAAGAGGTTTAACCACTCAACCACTAGCAAGTTCACTGACAAATGGTGGGTGGTTATATGAAACAGTCAGATTCACTTATAAACTAATATTTCAGTGTCAGGACAGATGATGGACGGCTACATGGTAAAAAGTACCAGTTTCAGCCTTGTAAATCCTTTTTAGTTAAACTGATCCTCGGTCAGTTGTTGTAAGTTTCTCTCGTTAATTGCCCGAACATAAATGTGAATTCACTTTCCTGATCCACATAAGTAAGAACAACGGACTTTATCCTGACTGATCCAGGAACAGAGCCTGTTGATCCGAGGGTACAGCAGTGACCCCCTCCTCTGCAGTGATGCTGTCTTGTGGCTTTGTTTCACCGAGATTTACTCCAGTTAGCATCTGTCGCTAGGCTTAGCGCCTGGGCCCCGCAGCTTTGTTTTCAAGGCGTGGACCCTCCTCATCTCTACAAAGACAACTGGGCCAATTAGAAACCTAATTAGGCCAAAGCTAAAGAACAACCTGTCCTCTTCTGAGGCCTGCTGGGACACGGACCGCAACACTAAAAGGACTGTATATGACAAAAAAAGAGAGGGAGACAGATAGTGTCCACATTCTGTTTTTCTTGTTTTGGCCCCTCAGTTCCAGCGAAGGTGGGAGGAAGAATAGATGAGAGAGGGAGAAAGAGAGTCCATAAGTGTGCTGTCACATTATTAAGAGGTAGAACAGGTAGGCTTTCGTACATAAGGCAAATCGTGATCGTGAGCATCCAACTTTGTGCCAGCAGGTTGTGTTTGTCCTTTTCCTGTTTCAACATGATAATGTCCACGTGCACAAAGCCAGCACCATACAGTTTGGAAAAGCTCATATAACACTATGTAAATGATTTGTGATTTTGGGGTGGACAAAGCTTGGACATTGACGCCACAGTTTTTAGACTACTAAAGTACTGAGTTAAAGGTCCAGTGTGTAAGGTCTATTGGTAGAATATGGCCAAAATAGAATATAAAGTATGTTTTCATTATTGTATAATCACATGAAAAAAAGAATAATTGTTTTCATTACCTTAGAATGAGTACTTTATATCTACAGAGACATCCACGGAGTCCACCATGTTGCACCACAATCCATTTTTACAGTAGCCCAGAATGGAGAAACCGAACACTTGCTCTAGTAAACCTTGACCACGTGTTAAGTAAAACAACAACAAAAATCCTTCTTTAGTTGCCAGGAGGAAATATTGTAGGAAAATAGTCCTCTGTCAAGTTGATAAAAAACATCAGGACACATTACTTTTCTAACAAAATGTATTTGCAGTAGTTGTAGTTGTTTATTGGTTGTAAATGAACATAAATCATTGGGGAATCAATATACAACTTTTTTTTATAGTTAAACCAAGTCTGAGAGCAACAGGAACAGATGAAGTGATCGGCCTGACCGCTGACACAAAGGAGCTGTGTTTACAGTAGCTAACTCCAGGACTTCAGGACTGACTGCACATGTCTGACTGTTGACTATACACTAAACAGTGTTTACATTGGACACGTCAGTTATCTCCCTGTAACTGTCTACCTGACAGCAAATATAAAACACTAATGTTATGATGACCAGGGAGCCAGAACTTTTCTTTTCAGTTTAGCTTAGCAGTTTTATTTTTAGGTCTCTCTGGTATTTTGGTTCAAATAGTGCTTATCACCTGGACAGACTGCAGGAGTAATAAACCCATGTGAATGTAGCATTTATGATGGCTGCAGAAAAGATCTGATCACGTTTCATCTGTCTGAAAGACGTTTCTGTGACGTTCGGTTTCCCCTGAAGCGTCATTGAGGCTGGAATGTGAGAAATGAGGCCTTGCTGGGTTCTGGGTGGGAGTTTTTGGTGTTAATGTGTGTTGTGTGGGGGGGGTCAGATGTGATCGACTCCTCAGACAGAGACTGGCTTTCTTCAGGAAGAGTTGCCCCGAGCCGCTCGGACACACAGCGGGTCAACGACCAGTAACATACAACCCCAGAGTTCAGTGTGCCTGTGTGTGCGTGCGAGCCTGTGTGCGCAGACTGACATCTTGATTAGTCGTCCTAGAAGTCCTACAGCTGAACCTCAGTATGAATTTGTAATAATTTGTGATGTATTGGATGAGCAGTTTGCAAGATTTCCTTCATATTTTTCATATAAGAGCTCTCTGTGGAGGAGGTGTGAGAATTTGAATCCTATGTTTATTTCAAATTGGTAATTCTCCGACTGATGATGGGTTGGTATGTGCATTTAGATTTTTGAAGATATTGTCTTCATGTGCATTAACAGGAGTGGAAGCAAAGCTACTTTTTGATGAGCGTGGATAGTTTAAATGTGGTAGTATTTCCCAACCAACCATGTGGTTGCATGATACATCTGAGTAGCTTAACAAGATAAAAAAACAACATATTTGTCTGACTGACTTTACTCTGATCTTTCTTGATGATCTTTAGTTGAACCTGAGAACCTCAGATGAAAATCCACCTGTCATAAGGGGTCACAAGTAGACATCGTTTTGCTTTTCATGCAGAAATGCCGGACCTGTGTGTTCTTGTGCGTTACAGAATATTCTTTGTGCTGTTGCTGTTTGTGGAAAAGGCTGAGACAGCACTTGGTTTGGCTGCTCTCATTTTTCCACTCAGAAGCCAAGATGGATAAAATCTGACAAAATGAATTTCACTGAAGAATCACAGAATGTAAAGTCAAGTCTCAAATCACTCGTGGTTATAACGAATGTCGTATCACCAGCTCTGTTCAATCCAGGCAGCTTATAAAACCTAGCTATAAGGGATTCTAACTGTAACCTGTTTTCCACTTACAGAGAACAACCATGTAATGTGCAATGCAGCTTATTAACTCCTGTAAGTCAACACCAGCCAAAGTCGCTCAAACCCAGTGTAACTTTAACTAAATAAAACTGTAACGTTACATGATCAACAATAAACCTGTAACCTGTTTGCAGACGTTTATAATTAACATGATGGCAGCCAGCGGGATTTAAATGATTACGTTAATCGACCACCACAAGTCTGGCAAGCTAGCGCTCATTCATCTTTTCATAACAAACGACAGTCGGAGTTAACCTCCTACAGGTCGTAGCTAAAGCAAGAAGCAAGCTAACGTTAGATGGCCAATGCTGAGCTAAACATCTTTACTAATCTCAGGTCACTAACCTATTTGCGTTCAGCGCTTCTTTCTTTGGGTCTTGTTGTATGAAGTTTTAAAGCCAAAGTTTATGATGAATGGCTCCGCAGCTAACGGTGTTTGTTGTCCTCTCTCACGTGCAGCCGTGTGCAGCAGATGCTACGTGTTACGTAGGCAGGTTATAGGTAACAGAGGGAATAACAGCACGCTCATCAGATGTTTCCTAAAATTAAACATTGTTCACGAGTCCTGCATCTCGAGGATGAAGTCTGTTGAGGTTGATTCTCAATACAAGTCTCAGGTCACTGTGTGTGTGACTTGAGTCTTAAACTTCCCATCTTTGCCATAATTTTTGGAAATCCTCCAAAAAGTGAGTGAGTTGAAGTTTGATCTGAGAGATTAGATCTGTTGAACCTCTGTGACGCTGCAGTGACGGATCATTATTTTGAGCAGACCCCCTACAGTGATCTCAGTGCGTAATCCTGCAGGCTGCAGACCTCCTGCAGAGCGATGATAATTAACCTCAGTGGCTGTTCCTTTTCATGACCAGACTGTCCTGTGGTCTAAGAAGTCGGCCATTGTCGCTCTTTTAGGAAGAACCTCTGGAGGAAAAACCGAGCTGATGTTACTGAGTGACTGTGGAAAGCAGGTTTGAAGAATAGCCTCTTTGTGTAAATGTGGTTTTCCTCAGTATCATATTTTTATACTCAACATCTGTTCCTCAATGCTTATTGCTGTGAGACTTCATAAAAGTCTCAACAAACAAAAAAAACCTTGAAAGGAAACGTTTTTTTTATTTCTCTGTAACCATTAGACACTTTTCACAAGATTAACTCTTCGATTTACTTGAAGCTGATTTTAAAGTTGAGACTTGTGTAAAATGTTTTGACTGGAGTTTGAACTCCTCCTTGTAACTGACCTCAGGCTTTACAGAGGCTTGAAGGCTAAATCTTCTTAAAAGGAAGATCTCAAACACTTACAAAGCAGAAAAGGCAGCATTTTGCTCTTCTGCCCAGATAAAGTAGTTCAGTCTTTACTTCTTTATGTTAAACTGGCCAAACATGGAAGACAATAAGTCACATCCACATACAAAAAGTACAGGGAGAGCAGATAATTGTGTCTCCTGCTAGGCAGATTTATATCTGAATAGTAGTTTGCATGTATAAAATGCAAATTAGGAACTACAGGCATGTTATGCTTCACAGCATGTTGGTTAAGGCATGATGATATTCACTGGGAGACGTTTTGGTTGGTCAGTCTTGAGAGATGCATTAGTATTAGTGAAGTATAGCTTGTGCGTTTGGCTGCTAAAATGTAAAATATATAACAGATTTGAGCTTTGGGTGCATGTACAGCAGCCTGGACTCATCCCTGTGTGTGACAGTCAGGATGTATGAAACTGGTAGGTAGAGCCTCAACATTGAGAGCTTCTTTTTGAAGCCTCTCTGTGGCACTAAGAGCAAAATTAATATGTAGAGAAAGACTTCTGACAATTGGGAAATTTCTACACTCGTGGTAGCAGAAAACAGACCAAAATGTATTGCAGGTACAAGACAAGATAGGTTTTGGCTACGGCTACTGCCCCATTCAGACGGGATTAATATTACACAGGGAGATATGAAATAAATATTTCTCCCTAAAAGTAAAAGTCAATCTTCCCTGTTTAATTACAGGAGCTGGCTCTCTGTAATTATTTCGCTTATTTAGTTAATGAAGAAGAAAGTTAAAAAGTACCAACACAGTATGTGGTGGGGACAGGATTAAAACCACTGACTAGCGCAGTTAAATTCAAATCAAATTAAATCTGAATAGGGTTTATGATTAATGTCAAACTAGAAAAACTGGAAATTGTAGGATATTGATGCATGAAAAAGAAGTAGATTAATGGTGTTTAGGAAAGTTAACATAATAAAAAGATAAATGGCACCATGCCAGATGGATAGGATCTATAAAATGGGGAAAGGATCTGAGGATGGAGTGATCTTTGAATCAGTTATCTCTGGTTTTGACTTGTCACTGTAGGACAAACGCTACACAGAGTTTTGTCTTGAAAAGCCTTGTCCTCAAGACACCGATGATAAGCAGCCGTCTGCTGAAACCCTCATCCAGCTCCTGACCTGTTTTCAGCAGCCCAGCGGGGTCATATTTACCCCAGCTATCTGCCGTATGTCACCTGTGTGGACGGCGACATGAAATGCGAGCTGTGAGGAGCTTCTGCCCACAGGATACGATTAATGGTACTTAACAAGCAACCAGCCAGAGGAGGCAAGCATGTACTTTTACTCAACAACAGTACTTGAAACAGTGCTTTTTACTTCATTACATTTGCCCGATGGATGGAATTTTAGTAAATGCATTTAATGTAGTGTCATCGAGATCAAGATCTCTTTTTCTGATGAGACTTGACAACATATAACGATTACTGTCAACCTCAGACGGACAATTACAAACCAGTATTCTAGAGACAACATACAGCATATAAAATCAGATTTAGATTTTGTGTCTAACATTACATAAAAACAGTATAGCTGCTGTTCAGTTAAAATCTTGCACCACCAAAATGTAGATATCAGGAAATCTGAATAACCCAGGACATCTGTTTTAGCTCTGGGACACAACAACTTTTATCTAAAGAGAACCTGGAACTTTCTTTCCATCTGTTTCACTCTTCCTTATCCTCTGTCCTAATCTAACAAAAAAATCCTCTTCACATTTGTACTTTCACTTACTAATACTGTTGATACTGCTTTTAAAAATGTGGGTACTGTGTCACTGCTTGTTTGTAAGTAAAGACTTTGAATTCTTCTTCCACCACTAAAAGCTGCCTTATTTCAGCTGCACCTACTTTCAGTCTTGTGTATACATTTCAACCACTGTCTCTCTAACCTCCAGGCTTTCTTCCACACTAAACACTCCTCCGGTTACGTGAGATATAATCTGTCAGTCAGGATGTTTCCTGCTGTACATCATACAGTTAAACTGTCTGACCAGTCATTCAAACAGAGAGAGAGAGGCTGTCAGAATCAGCAGATCAGGTACCTGACATATATGGTTTCTGTCAAACCACGTTACAGTATAAAACATTCATCCTCCTCTAATGTTGTCTGATAAAAACAACACCAGAACCTCTGCTCAATCATTTCATCTTTTAGCAACAAAAACAGCTGCTACTGATCATTTTTAACATCCAAAATATCTGGTAATGTTTAGAGAGAAAAATAGAAAGTCACACTGCTGTCTGTCTTAATGTTTTCTGTCTTCATCCAGTTTATTTTCCCAGCTGATTTCTATCCTGCATCATTATTACTGTGACACAAAAGGTGTCGCAATGTTTGCTGTGATCTTGGAATTAAAGGTTTTTATTCATAGTTCATCTCTGATGAGAGTGTCTGAGCAGAGGGGAATTCATTTTGGTAGTTTAGAGAGTTGACTTTTAAAGAGGTGCTATTCTGCTTTTTGGCTTTTTCCCCTCTCCTTTATTGAGTTATATTCCTTTTTTTGTGCATGTAACAGGTTTGAAAAGTGAAAAAGCCCAAAGTCTGATTGGCTAGCAGCCCTTAACTAGGAACTGCACATGTATAACTCCCAACAAATATCATTTAGAAACAAGATGTATCACTTCATAGCTAAAACAAAGCCTTCAACACGGGGTGAAAAGAGGAGCTGCAGCAATGGGCAGTATGACAAAAATATGGTGTTTTTTTAAAATGAAACCATGTAAACCTGTTCTGGGACTATATAGGAGTTTGCACCTGAAAATGAGAATAATACCACCTCTTTGAAGAATTTTTTTTTTTTAAAGTGAAAGTTATTTTTTACATTTATGAAAATCTGCTGTGGTGTGGTGGTCTTGCCTTTATCATACGTCCTGGACCAGCTCACATGATCATAAATGAGCCAAACAGGGAGAAAGCTGAATCTAAAAAACGACGTCTGGCCAGTGAACAATGACCCACGTCTGGGACAGACTTGAAGAGGAAGTTAACACGCACCAACTCCACTGTAAACAACACTGCAGGAAACTGCTCTGCTGTAGGCTTGAATGTTTTGATTTTAAAATGATTGCCTCTTGGGAAATACATCACTCTATGTAACAAGAAATTCCCCGAGCACAGCAACAACAATCAGGTGCTGGCAGACAGCAGGATAAGTCTATGAAATCTAAGAAGAAACTACCCCACACTGATCCGACTTTACTACCTTTATTGTAGTAAATTGTGCAGGTCATGTGACCAGCACAATCCATGTTTTCCCTGACACCTGTAAAATCAACATCTTATACAAAGTATTATAATATCAACAACAAGAATGTGCTAACTATCCAAACAGATCCACAAACATCACAATATATATGTTTTAATAAAGGTAGTAAAGTCAGATCAGTGTGCCGTAGTTTGTTTTTTGATTTTACATCATTCTATGTCTGTAAAAATGGGATGTTTTACTGAAAAAGTTTAAGGTTAAGCTTTGTAAAGCATAACCCCCCCTGTATACTGTTGCTGAGGTGGGAAAAAGCCAGTGACAGCCATACAGAAGCATGTGATCCTCTGCCTTACAGCATATCCTCTTATTATCCTGTTTTTTTACATGGTTCACATTTCCATATTTTTTCCATTTTCTGATCCAGGTGTACACCTACAAGCAGAATGCACTCACTCGACAGAAGGTGCAGCCCATGCACCACAGCAGCATCAGAGGGGTGGAGGACATGGCGACCCTCGAGGACCTCCATGATGGCGCTATCATGCACAACCTCTTCCTGCGCTACCAGCAGAGACACATCTATGTAAGTTTCCTACAGACAAGGCAACTTTAACACTGATTCAAGATGAACATGATTGCTTCATTTGGTCCGGATTAGGTGGTGACCCAAAGAGAGAATCAACCAGTTACCTTTATAACATCTTGTGGGCACTCGTGTAGTAAAGGAAAAAGTCACTTATATAAAACGTATAATATATTTTATTATAATATATAAATATATTTTATATACTTATATCTAACATAAAAGTGATTCAAAATAAAGAAAAATGAAAAAAAATGAACAAAATAAGCTAACAATAACGAGTGCAAACTTTACAAAATAAAAGAAAAAGAAATAAGTGAATATCCTCTCTAAATTAATCCATAATTTAAAATAAAAAAGATCAACATCCACAGACAACAGGTACAGTAAATGTCTAAAATAGACCTTTTTTGATCAAAGCTTTTGTAAAATACAAACTGGTATGGGGTGTATCAATAGCGATGGAGTGTATGAAGCCGTCCACTTAGATATAAATTGTTATCTAAACCTAAGATGTTTTCTTTTAAGAAAATAGGGGGAATCCTTAAATCGATGTTAGTTTATTGGCCTCAAATTGGACATGAGTGTCTCAGATGAAGGACATAAATTCTTTTGAATCTGATTTTCTGCCATAAATCCCTGATGTCAAGATCAGCAGAGAAAGTTTCCTTTGATGCTGATGAGAAAACCTCAGATCTGAGGCCTGTGAGCGGTGCTGACATCTTCGGGTGTACACTGCCTTCGTTTAGAAGCTCTAAGCAGGAATCTCCTCTGCAAGTTGCTCAATCAGTACATGACAGCAGAGATAACTGTCTAGACAACTTGCAGACAGGAGAAGGTGATGGCTTGGTCTTGAAAAAAAACGTTGTTACGAGGCAAAGCAGACTCTCCCTCCCGGCTCCCTTACTGTCAAGATGGTGCTGAAGATAACAAAACCTGGGATTTCTGCATCTCTTGTCGTGCCTAACTTTAGTGGATCTTAATATGTCAGTTATAGAATTACTGTAATAAACACAACTCGCGATTACTCAAGCTGATCGAACCCAAAGTAAACATTTTGCTGTGATCTAATTGCAGTAAACGGATCAATCCCATGCTGAAATAACTACAGTGCGATGCAGATTTGTTAAACATATGAATTCATGCTTCGTCTGGTCCGTCTGCAAGCCAGCAGGACAACAACAACTTTTAAAATGTTTTTCTGAGTGGAGTTTGGATCAGGCGGGACTATGCTATGCTAACTTGTTCACAGTAAAGCCCAACGATAGCTGGAATAAAGTAACAGACATGATGGCCGCACAGTTATAGTTTCATATTGTTCAACATTTAAATGGGATTCCACGTCTGTAGTTAGGCCTTTTTTCCCCTGAGGGTCACTGTCCTGTTAGAAGATACATGTTGCTTCTCTAACGGTCCTTTTTCCTTTAGTTCTTACAAAAACAACCGATTGCTTCTTCTGTGCATGTAAAACATAAAATAAATCAGTTTCATTCTGTTGCATCAGATCTCTATTTTGAGCTCTCGTGGTTACGCCATGAGCTATGCCAATAGCCATTTTAGATGCTGCTATTCTTTGCCACATGGTGCATAACTTTTCTCTCAGAGGGTTCAGAATAAAAAAAGGTTGACTGCTCTCAAATGTCGCAACTTAGGAAGTTTTCTTTTGCAAAACACTACTGTATTTTAGAGGAATAAGCAGTTTCTGGTGTTCATTATGCAGTCCTCTAAAGACACCGCTAATTATTTAATCTAACATCAGTTAGTTAGTTGTTTTTTCTTGGATCACTTTGTGCAGATGTCACCGTGTTTCCATACACTAAGGGATTGTCTTTAATTACACAGAATTAGGTGTTTATGCATGTGGTTGAATTCTGAAGTGTTTCCAGGTGTGTAAAGGTACAAAGACAGATCTGTTAAACATTACGCATTACTGTAAAGACGTGTTTATTTGCATAAAAGTTCCCTGTTTCACCATGTTTTTGGGAGGTTTAAAGTATTGTTAGAGCACAGCTTGTTTCTGATGTTTCCACGACCACAGCGTTGACCAGGCGATGAAAAGCCCAGGTAATAAAACCTAAACAATTAGAGCAGAGAGATTAAGCCTTTCAGGTTGTTAAAGTGAATGGAGCTCCTCTTTCTGAAGCCAAAAGCGACAGGTCGCCAAGTGAGATTTTGGGTTTGTTTAGTTTGACGCTCGTTTTAGAGGCTGGTATTCCGGTGGTGGCCTCTCTGGGAGCTTGGTGGGAGCTAATGGGCTCTGGCTCGGCTCTGATAGCAGCCGAGCCGTCCAAGCTGTGAGACACAACGCTTAAAAGCATGTTAGCTTTGGAGCAAAAGAACATTGAATCTGAAAATGGAAAGCTAAAAAAAAAACCCTGCTGCCTCTCTGTGATATGTGATCATTACAACATTTGTTCCTCCTACTGTAGCTGTGACCTCTGACCCTTTAGACCCCTTCTCTTTGTTAGCCTCTGTTCCGCTTTTGCTACTCAGCACATTTATTCATCGAGTGTCTCTTTCATCAATCGTTCCAACAAGGTCAAACATGTATATGAAGAATTTTGTCCATGTTCGAAGTAAAAGGAGGAGCTCGCTCATCGCATTACTGATTGGATCGCTTATCGTCGATTGAAGGGGAATGGTCAGCGATTGGTTTTCCATGCGCCGATATTAAGGCGATTTTAACTTACTATCAGAACTAAGATGACATAAAAACAGTCTCTTGAATCTGCACCACTCTGCAGTGTTTCCCATTCACTGATTTATTTGTGGCGCCTCAATCTCATCGCTGACCGACACGTACTATTCAATATGAGTGAAATCATAATTCATCTTGGAGCTGCACATAGATTCACTCAGCACCTTCGCTTGCTCTCTCTCTCTCTCTCTCTCTCATAAACACATCGTAACGGAGAAAAACTAAAGCATTCAATTTAACTCTGAGGAGTCAGTCTAATCTAACCCTTAAATATGTTTTGAGCAGACATGTAAGGAGCCTAGCTAATAAGCATAGGTTAGAATACAGCTGGGTTGTCGAGGTTAGCACGCTGTGATTCTGTGGGAAACGCTGTACTGTGCGTTTACATGTGTTTCTGGTGATTTCTCTTAAAGTTAATAAGCCTGTTTCATGCTGGCATTTCACTGACTTGCTGCAACATAACACCACCCCTTGGCGATCACATCGCCAATCGGTGATCTCAAGTAGCCGTGATCAGGCGATATGAAAATGGAGAAGCTCGGCCAAGCCTAGAGCTGTGTGAAGTCTGAGAAATGTCAACAACAGAGCTTTACATAAAACATTACAGCAACATAGGGCAATATAATTTTTTTCTAACTGCTCATCATGAGTCTGGAAATATTATAGAAGTGCAATGCTCAATCAGTGGAGTACTTTTTTAATTGAGTACCTACTTCTACTCTAAACATTTGAACATCCTGTCATTTTAAAACAATAATTTTGTTCTAGCATTGAACTACTACAGCCCCCCTGAGGTTCTGAGTACTGATAGACTCAAGGGATGTTTCTCATGGCATGATTAAGGCAGCAATTCATTTTGGGGCTGAAAGGACTCATGCTGTCGTTTTTTCTTGTGAGGAGAGTCTCAAAAAGCAGAGTGCTCAGTGTTGCTAAAAGTTACCTGAAACTGCATCTATATGAACACTCCAAACAATCTGCCAGATTTTGGTTGGAATTACTGGGCTGTCCTCTGCTGGTGTTGTTTACAGTTCAGTTCTGCAGGCTCATCTTTGCTCTTCTGCCATTTTTGCACTGCATTTTTTAATTTGGACGGTGTTCTTGTGGAG
>JAPMOB010239762.1:0-20738 GCA_029875015.1 Lepomis gibbosus | reverse complement strand
CCAGTTACAACCTCGCTCGGCCAGCTGTTTGTTTACAACTAGCCAGGTTAGTTATTGATACGCCGGTTGATTAAAAAAAAACGCATTGTGCGGTATTTACTCACACTAAACACTGTAGCAACACGTCCACAGACAGCTGTTAGACAGCCCTTTGTGTACGAACATTTCTGTGAGTCACAAGTACACAGAAGTGCTAATAAACAGTATAAACTACAGCTTTCAGTAACTGTTGATACCCCGACAGACATCTCATTGAACATGATTTATTTTCATCACCAATTATCATAGTAGAACAGCTTTCTCAAGCAGTTTGTGATGCATTTTGGAAAATTAACCCCTGGTCTAACGCGCCACCTGGCTTGAAACCTGGCTTGAAACCCATTCGGACACATATTCTGAATGCCTTTGGCAGAATTCAAAAGAGCCATTTTAATCTAGATTAATTTCAACATTACAGTGAGATTAATCTAGATTAAAAAATTTATATATACACACATATATATATATACACACACACACATATATATATATATATATATACACACACACACACATATATATATATATATACACACACACATATATATATATATATACACACACATATATATATATATACACACACACACACATATATATATATATACACACGCATAGATATATATATATATATACACACACATAGATATATATATATACACACACATACATATATATACACACACACATACATATATATACACACACATATATATATACACATACATATATATACACACGCATATATATGTATGTATATATATAAATACATACATACATACATACATACATACATACATACATACATACATATATATACCCAATAGAAATGAGCATATATATGCCCCTTAATTTGGATCCTCTGCTGCAGGTGACAAAATCCAGACTTAAAGACACTCATAAGTCCCCGGAGATCAGGTGTATTTTTGACACCGACTTAAAAATCTTTCATTTTAAGAACTTACTGGCATTACAATCACAACCAAAACATCACACCACCCCCCCGTTCAGACTCCATTAATAACCTCATTAAACCTGTTCAGCAATCCCCTATAACTCCACTAAACATTCAGGAACCACTGACTCAACACACAATAGTGAAATATATCCTTGTCATACACAAACGTCATGTAAGCCCATTGGTAACGTGATATTTTACTGCTAAATGGCAAGGTCAGCCCTCTGAAGGAGACCCAAATTGTTGATAACTTCATGATACAAAGACTGTTGTCCATCTCCCGTGCTTCTTCATTGTGAGCCAAGTCCCGCGACCCAGTTGAAAGTGGGGATGAATGGATGTCTTTTGGCTAACATCAGGTGAGCCTACACCAGCAGCAACACTAGACTTCCTCTAACCTTTCGGTGTGAAAACACCTCTCTCGGTAATGGCTGCTTCACCACAGCCAAACTAAAACTCTACCTTCTACCACAGTACCACAGAACTAGCCAACAGGCTCAATAGTGCCATTTATATTGTGAGTGTATGCGGTTGTGTATGTGTATGACTCTGAAGCTCAACATAAGATGTCCTTGCGCAACATAATAAGGTCAGACTGCAGGTCAGAAAATCTGGGACTTAGGACACTTGAAGCTAAGCAGACAAACCCTCATAAGCCTGATGGTCTGTCTTCTCCGCCTTTCTTTTTTTGTCTCTGTTTTTCTTCTCTTTCGCATTACCCCCTCTCATCTACCTCTCCCAAAACCCCAGAGAGGGAGAAGGGGGTGGAGCCTGTGATGGCGAGGGCGCGCTGGTAATCCGTGCAGTGACCCAGGTCAATTCAATTATCCTGTTTTCTTTCGCTGCGCGACGTGTGTGCCCATTTCGCAGCCAACTCCCTTAATGCACCCAGGATTAGCTTCTCTTACTTTTAATGATCTACCTATCGACGCCTTGGGCCTACCAGTGCGCGTGCACACACGCATACACACACAGTTAAGTGTTTTCCATGTATAAGTTTTGAGTGTAAAGGAATTTTCTAAACAATTTGGCATGGCTGAGGATCAAGAGAGGCTTTCTCAAAATAAATATATGTGCTTGAGTGTGTTTGTGTTTTTCATTTGGTTGTTTATGTGGGAGTGGGAGTTACATAAACTTCAGTAAGGAGAGGATTTTATTATCCACCTGCATTTACCCAGGCTTCACCTCACACCTCCAAGATTTGAGATAATCATCTTAGGCCTAACACATTAGTGTAGAAGCTTGCTAATCTCTACCCTGGAGGTGGAAAAGAGGTCATTTTATACTAGTAAACTGTGCGCTTGGCTGACACGCATTGAAATATCCAAGCAGGATTCAAAGTCTTAAGAGCATATGTACTGTAAAGCGTCATGCACACTGCAACAAAGCAGTCTGATCTCTTGGTTTGAAAGCACTGACAAATTAGATTCTAGTTACCTACTTAACTAATCTAATCTTATTCACTAATTACTCACAGGATAACTAAGAAGGTGCCAACAATACAAAACTGCACCAACTCTGGGGGGACTCTAGAGACTCGAAGTCATCAAATCAGCACTGCAGAGTCCTGTGCAGGTCTACTTTCTTTTGGCCTGCGTCCATCCACCCAATTTTGAGAACCTGTTGTTGTGACACTAAACTAATAATCTAACCAACAAATCCACTATAAAAACAGTATTCAGACTTTAAAACACTTGGCTTGCTTTCACCATTGCTGTGAGATGACCCAAATCGACTGCACTGTCAGTTTTGTCTGCATCACAAGAAAAATGTGCAGTAGCTCTTTCCAAAGACAGGAGAAAGAAAACACTATAAGAAGCAGCTTTTTCAGCCATACCTGGGATTTCCTGTCCGTTGTAGTTCCATCCAGCCACAGCCAGCATGGAGGGCAGGGGAGATCCAGGCCTACTGTCCCTGTCTCTCTCTCTGTCCCGCTCTCTGTCCCAGTTCCTTTCAGCCTGCTGGGTAATATGTCTGACCGTGTCCTTGTTCTTCCTGTTCTTCCTCCGCCCTGACCCTGATAGGGGTTGCCAGGGACCCTCTCCACCTCCTCCAGCAGCCCCTCCACCCCCTTGTTCCCCCTGATTCTGGGCTGCCCCTCTGGGAGTGTCCCGGGGATGAGAGGAGGAGGCGGGGGACACCTGTTCCTCTTTGACAATGACAGGCCTGTAGTCGTGTGGCCAGGAGGGCTGGGAGTCATGGCAGGCTTCCTCCTGGCTCTCATGGCTCTTGGGGGGTTCTTGGTCCTCCTTGCCATACGTGCTGCCTCCCTCGTGGCAGCTGGCGATGGCCGAGTCCCCAGAAGAGTTGGCTGGGCTGGTGCGGCGCGCCAGCCAAGGGGAGGTGCTGCGACCAGACATGATGGAGGCCAGGGCTTCAGAAGCCATGCCCACTATCCCTCCACCACCTCCTCCTCCTAAACCCGCTCCCGCAACACCCCCTGGTCCTGCTATACCCACTCCTCCTCCACCTCCGCCTATGCCAGCTGCAGCGACAGCTCCCATCTCAAAATCGGCCAGTTCGTCAGCCATCTCAGAGCGGATGCTGATGTCTAGCGCCGCCTTGATGAAGCTGTGGCAGGCTTGTACAATGTCTGTCATCTGCAGGTAGCTGGCGGCTGACATGACCTCGATCACATTCTTACTGGTGAGGGCGAGGTGCGCTGAGTACATGAAGTCCAGAATGGCTTTGAAGCCCGTCGCTGTAACAATGTCTAGGTGAGTGACAGTAGTCTGGTGGTGAGGCTCTGCCCCCTTTTTAACCTGAAGGGTGAAAAAATACAACAGTGTATTTTTGTTTATTTTATCTCATGCAGGATAAGACAAGTTCTGACATTGCTTTCTCAACTGGAAAACACACAGAACAAAACTAGGATATGAGAGAAAAACAATTGCTTCACAGTCTCCCTTGAACTGTCTTCCCAAGTGTAGCAGTCCCTTACCTGGCAGTAAAGAGTCTTGAAGTAGCGCGAGGAGCCCAGGAGGACGTTCTTATGGGCCTTGAAGATCTTTCCGTCCACGATGACACAGGCATCACAGAGGATGCCGTGCTGCCTCTGCTCATTGAGCTCTCTGAGGAGCTGACGGTAGTGAGAGGCGATCTCCATGTCCTCCTTCCTGTTGTTCATCTGTGTAGCTGAACAAAAGCCTCTCCTCCAAACATCTGCTGGGAAATGAAAGAAGACAGGCATGACATTTACTTCAGATGTAACATCATGAAATTTCATAAGAGTATGTTGTACCATTAAATGTACAGTATAGAAATACAACTGAGCAGCAGCAGAAACAATACAGCGTAGGAGCAATTTAGGCAATTTTGTAAATTCCTAGGAAAGAAAACAAGATGATCACATTCAAGTATTTATAAGTCCTTAAACAACGTTGATGGCCGTAGCTATATTCAAACCCTTTGCTCTCAATGTTGGTCTCATTTTCATGTGAGGGGTAAAAATAAGCAAATTTAGCTGAACCAGTCCTTTAAAGACGAGCCAGGGTAAGGATCTCTCAGTAATGACTGTGACATAAAAACAATGACATCAATAGAAACCACATCTCAACTGTCGTAGTTTGATGTCTAAAAACAGCCCAGTAACAAATAGTCAAAAATCTGTGTTTAAACCTCTGACAGGTTCATTTGTGTGTGTGTGTGTGTGTGTGTGTGTGTGTGCGCGTGGGAGTGTGTGTCTGTGAGAGAGAGAGAGTGTGTGTGTGTAAGCTCATTAAAAATGCCAGTTAAAACGTGTGACACTTTCACAAAACAGTTGAGAGGGAGAAAAACACCTCATTTAGAACAAACCACTTTACCATTAAATTTATCAATAAACACAGCCTCAGTTCCTTGTTATTTTTTCCCCCATCTCTCCGTCGACTGTGAATATTCAATCAGCTGCCTAGTTAAGACGGAAATTCACTCTTGAACCTTCACCTCAGTGTTTCTGATCTTGCACAGTTCAGTCTAGGTTGTGAATACAAAGTTTTTCTGAAGACTACAGAGAAAAGACTCTTAATGACAATTTGTGAAGCTGCTCAACTGTCAGTGAATGAAGATCCAGCTTTTCAATATTCATTGACAGGAAGGTATGACAGGCTTACTGGCATATTGTTAATCTTACAAAATAAAAGCCACTGAATAGCTCAAGATTTGAACTTTTCAATATTTTATCCTATAAAGATTCTTAACTTTGGGCTCACAAATACTGATCTAAGGTGTGAATGTTTTTTTCCGGGATTAAAGATTATTGCTTGTGTTTTTTCTCTGTACCAGTTAGACAACATACAAGAGTCATTTTGGTTTTGAAGGCCACAGAGAGAGGCCACAGAGTAGGCTACAAGGACACGAAGGAAGATGGCTATTTTGAACCATTCAACAAGGTGGCGAAAAAACAAAGAGAAAACACATTAGCCCTTGCAAACAAAAACATACACACGAACGCGGGGTGAAAGAAGAAGACAAACACACAGACACACGCAGGCAGTGCATTAGACAGAACATTAGCAGCCGCCGCTCCCGCTCTCGTCTTGGTGAGGGCTAAATCGCGGGGACGCAGAGTGTTACCAAACGCAGCAGTGATTTGTTTTGGGAACGCCACAGCTGTCAGCTCTCGTGGGCCATTCTGAGAGATGACAGCTCGTGTTGGCCAAGGTGACAGCAGCGTTTGCTCGGGGGCCGGCACACTTCAGGTCATGTTTAGCAAAGCTCTGCTCAACCTGATGGCTTGTAAGATCAGATAAATCCACAGTGTCTCCCACGTCCACTTCGACAAACACACCTCCTAAGAACAGCGGTGGACGAGCAGATGAACTGATGGAGACAACTGCTGAAGCTTTTCTTTCTCAATAGAAAATAAATAAATAACTGTCTGGGCCTGATCAATTCATGACTAGCTCACAAGTGTTCACTTTGGCTGACGTTTCTTTAAGTCATAGAAATAAAGAATTGTGAGAAGGAAGAGGAGGGACAGAAGGCAAGTTTCCACGCATGTTTTTATCTTCCAGCTCACACGTTTTTAAGAAAAAATAAATATTGGCATCTAACCTTGAGATAGCCTATTCTTTCCTTTCTGTGTTGCCCTGATAGAGGTATTGAGAGTCTTCACCTCTCACCTTTGGAGACAAACCGAGCAGCTTTAAAGACAGCAGTTCACCTCCTCCTCTCTCTGCTCTTCTTCTCCCAGGGCCACAGGCACATTCAATTGTCTGGCCTGTTCTACAGTATAAGCTCCCACTCAAAGCCACATAAAACACAGAAGAAGTCATTTATTCTCTGAGAAATAGCTCAATACCCTGCTATTCCTTGTTTTTTACAGGGTCACTGTGCAGCACACGCAGGTTAGCAGCCCCTGTTTTAAACATGTATCTATTGGCAGCTCAGATGAATCAGTGAAAGAAAGCCAGCTAAACCAAATCAACAGCTGGAACAAGGCCGCCATTGCTCAAATGTTGCATGGGTCAGGCTCCCACAGCTCTCCATGTCCATCTACTAGGCTATGTGTTGCCAGTTCTTGAAGTCCCAGTATGAATGAGTAACAACAATAACAAGCACTCAAGCAAACACGCAACATGCTACTGACAATAGCAACACTTTACTCAGAAGCAGAGCGGATGAATTTAAAGAGAAGTTTATCTCTGAGTTTCTGCCTTCGCTCCAATATGATGGCGGGGAATCGAATTTAATTTGTGGTGCTCATGGCATTGAACATTTATATTAAAAAATAATTAAACAGCAGCGTTTCTTTCCAGAAATGTCCTAATTACTCACAACAATTGACAGCACATACTGTCAACAGTTTTCAGGGACTCTTTCTTGGATGTTTTTTGGAAAGTAGTACCAAAAAACATTCCATTCTCCTCTATTGTATTGGGGTGGAGGCAGAAATCTCAAAGGGATAACAAAATCTGGACAAATAATGGACAAGTATGTGAGAAGAATTTTTTTTTTCATACAACCCTTTTATGCAGTAAAGCGCAAACCTTGACAATTTTGGTAGTGTTCAGAATTTCAAACAATCCAGCGTGAGGGAATAGAATATGTCTGCTAACTGGGAGTAAAGTTCATTAGCGCAACTTTTCATTCTATGTGGTAATGCGTGTCCAAAGAGCTAATGATAATGTCAGCGCGGTACTGCACTCTGATGCGGGAGGCCACGTTTCTAAGGGAGCATTAGAGTGTGTGTTTGTGTGTATGTGGCGTGAGTGTGTGGCTAGGATTGCACCCAAAGACATGTTAAATGGTGCCTCAAATTTAACAAAAACAATGTTCAGTGGAGGGTAAAACAACAGAAAAGGAGAGAGAAAGAGACAAAGAAAGGGGAGAGGTCTAATCAGATTTATTGCTTCAACAGACTCAGATACATACTGAGTTAGTAGTTAGGCAGAGAAGAGGAACTTTAATGGAGTGCGCTTTGACCTCTAAACTCTGTGCTTGCCTAATTGGCTTGTTTAATTTCAGCATGTCCAAATCCCTCCTGTCAAAGACCCCTTTTCCAGAGGAACCAATCCCAACGCTACCCCTACTACAGCACATAAATACCCACAAAAACCTCTCCAGTGTTCATTCTGGCTTTTCATTTCCTCAGAGAGCTACTCCATCTTTCCCCACGAGCTTAGACCATCAACAGGATCCAAACCCCCGCTCCCTCTACAATGTGAGTACAGCCTTGATTTATAGCACACTTTTTTTCCCAAATACACACTTGACACAAGATGGGAGAGTAAGATAAAATGAACTTGTCAGACAATCAAGTAAAGAGAGAGAGGCAGAGACTTTTGTGTGTCATCCAAAGCATTAGCAGTCTCACCAAGGCTACAGAGACTAAAGCCTGCTTTCAGGATGTCACAGAGCAGAAAAAAGCTTTTCATCCCTCTATGAAATTTCCCTGCAAAAAAAAGCAAGGAAAAAGTCATCAGGAGGCAGGCTGACAGTCTGTGAGCGCTTATTTGTGGTCAGAGTCGATTGTTTCAGTAGAGCATGCCACCAGAGCTCCAAGTCCCTGTCACCCTTCTGAGGCCAAATCAAAAGTGAATGTCCTCCTTAACTCCCTCCTTCCCTCATACAAAAACACACACGATCAACAGCCCCGTTCCCCTCATAAGACACACACACACACACGCATCCAGCCCCTGCCCCAAAATACACAAACACATGCAAGAACTAAAAAACACACACATTCACACACTTAACAGGGCCGTCATGGCATCACACCCGGTTTGTCCTGGTCACATCAAAGCAAAGTCACTTTAGGCCCCAGCCAGACGACTAAAGAGATCAGACGTGTGATGGAGTGAGAGAATGGGGCTTCCTCCTTCTTGTGCTTCTCTTTAATGCAGCCTGTCCCTCCGAGCCACTTCTCTGCCTCCTTGGCCGCACAGGACCGTGGGGAGACAGAGTGCAAGGTCCTTCTGGATCAAAGGCAGAGCGATACTTTGTTTGTACGGGGGTTTAACATAGGCATCTTTCACAGCGGGCTCATGCTGTGATTTCACAAGGTGTTCAGACAGACCACTGGATGAAAACATGAAACACGCGTGAAACATTTTCAAGCAGGATGTTAAGACATGATTACCCAACATATTTTAGAATAACACTCACATGCAGCACACTCTCTCTTTGAGCCTGTCTTTTGATTCACTGCTCATTAACATTTGTGTATAAAGCTTAACTTGCTGCAGGTTCCTCGTGTGTTGGCACTATCCAAACAGTTTGATACGCTTGCAGTTATATTTATTCTGAATTAAGGGATTTCCAGTTGGTCATGGCGAATTATCATTTAGTGGCCAGTGGGCTGCTCGCAAAATTGCCACCCTCAGCTAATCACACTACATTCAAATTGTGTTCCTCTGCTCAACAAATGTAACAATTCTGCTCATTATTTGATAAAATGGCTTTGGTTGGATGAGCATGTCCAGCTGAGAGTTCACAGAGCCCCGCATGTGAGTGATAAAATAAATAAATAAAACCCATTACTAAATAAAGAGCAAAAACAGACTGACGTTCAGATAGAACTTGTTCCAGCTAATACCAAAGAATATGTACATTTTGGGTAAATTTTAGATCACTGACATCAATTTTTTGGCTCAGCTCTACTGATGTTTTAATTCTCTTTCACTGCTCTCATCAGCATTCTTTCTAGCTGCAGCAGCAGCAGCAGCAGCAGATGTTTTCAGCAAAATAGTTTTAAACTGATTGTATGCTATTCTCCCAGTACAAAGCAGTGGGCAGACACAGTAAGTGACAAGCTAGTGAAGAGTATGGTGCATTTAGCAGCTGAAGAGCCAGGGATTTCTCTCAGGAGTTTGTGGAGACCAAAACAGAGCTAAAAGAGAGTGGACACATTCATCAGGTGGCCAGAAACACAACTCCAAATCAATACTAATGTTGCATTGCTGGATGTGTAAATAAGTAACTGTCTGTAAACTAATTTGCCCTATCCATTTTATAATGTTAATAGTTACGTTTGCATATTATTAGGCTGCATTTAATGGCCGAAATCAGTTTATGGAGATAAAAAACTTCTTTCTATTACACATATTAGGCTACAGTTTGTCATTTGACCGTACTGGTGTGCATAGTTTGACTTGTCTAAGCACAGGGCTGCAATAAATCTCCAATCTTTTCACGGCAACACATTATCTGTTCATCTTATTTCTACCTTTAAGAATCCTCTAATAGATGTGAATTCCCTCCTTTTCACATCTCTACTTTTATCTTGGTCCTGTCGCTGAAAATCAACAGGGAGGACGCAGTAAAAACTATCCAGAGCTTGAAGTAGTGAATGAATATGAAGAGGGAGGAGGAGGGGATATCAAGTCAGGATTCAATAGCCAAGAGTTGGCATTTATGTTGTCAACCATCCCAGCTTCATGCCGCAGCTGCAAAATTTTATCAGTTAAGCTAAAAAAGCAACACGTTCCTCTTTGCACATTCACCAGCAGTGACTTGCAGCAGCACACTACCATATCAAAGCAGGCAGTTTTCTGTGGAAAAGGCAAACAGGTTGGCAGGTCTGCACTAAATGAATTATATATTATGTAAATCTTTCAAAACAAAGTGAAATAAATTATGTTAACCTAAAAAACATATTAAGAGAATCTTTGACGTGGTGTGCTAATATCTATAAAAAATTAAATAGTTACAGGAAGAAACAACTGGTCTGCTTGCAAGTGGACCTTTTCCCATATAATGAGAGAAAAATACTGGAAAATGACAGCATGCATAAGTGGAGTTAAAATTATATTCAGCTGGACAATAGAGACACTGTTCTTCAAACACATGACAGTATGATAGAGGACAGCCATTACTTCCTAGAGTAAAACATACTAGTTTCTCTACAAAAAATGAAAGTGGAATTAGATTTGAAAGTTTGCTAGTTTATTTTCAAGTCCACAATAGAATCCTGCATGTGTGATAAATGTTACTGATGTTAACTGTGTGTGCGTGTGTGGGTGTGGGGGTTAGCTAAGGTCATTGTGAAAATGGGTTGAGGTTACACAGAACTGGAGCAAAGGGGAAAAGTGAAAAGAGAAAAAAGGTAAAGAGCAGAACAAAGACAGATAAAGAACAGTGAAAAACAGAATGAAAAGGGAGAGCAGAATCACAGAGACAGCAAGGCTAGAAAGATAGAGACAGACGATAAAAACAGGGGGAGACAGGAAGAGAGGGGAGAGTGACTCAGGCAGCCAATATTTTTTAAACAGCTTTGCTTCCACTCAACTGGGCATCAAGGCCATTATCCCGGGGTTAATCCCCAATCCGACGGAGCTGGCAGCCTTCCGGGACAAGCCAGGGTGGCAGCCCATCACCAAGGCAGGCACGGACAAAAACAACACACACATACTCACACTTGTGCACACACAGCCAGACACAGACAGGCATGCAAGCTGCAATTACAATAAAATAACACAACAAAGCTATTAGCTGTGCTTCTTTGTCGTTTATTTTGTGTTGAAAATAAGCTACTGTTCGTATTTGTCTCTCATTTTATCTCTGCTTCTGACTTCTTCATATCTCCCTGCAAGTGTTCGCGTTGCCAGTCCCCCTTGTTTCTTTTATCACACACCCTCCATCTGTCCACCTTTATTTTCTCCACTTTCCCCACCAGCTCTAATCATGCCACATTTTGCACCTTTACCTCACTCTTCCTTTCTCTGGCTGTGCTCTGCTACTTTGGCCAGCATCCAGGGATACAAGGTGGAGGAAGAGATTGACTCAAAGAAGGATAGCCATGTCATGTGGAGAGGGACCAAAGAGGATCCAGGAGGCTTAGAGAGACTTAGCCCCCCACTCCCTTCCCCCATATCCCCCTTGGTCCGTTCCTACATGCAACACCCGGAAACAATACCTGGAGCCTCCACATCTACACCTGAAGACCTCCGTGCTGCTCATCGTACTTTTTGCACATGTTCAATTCAGTGCACCTGCCAAAATATCTGCCTCTATAACCCTCCCTTCCAGCTTATAACACTAATGTGTCCAATAGCAGCTCCAGGCCTTCTTTGTCACCTTGTCCTCTCACCTTAAGTGTTACGCCTACAGGGATCTTATGGAAATCGTAAGGATGAACTAGGATCATCCCAGAGTGACCGGAAAAGAGTGTTGACTCCATGATGTTTTAGCGGGACCACTAATGGCTTAGTGTCCAGTGACCCACAAAGAGTCAGTCATACTATTTGACACACACAAAGAGCTTAAAAAGGGGTGTGAAATGCCATATCACCCCATCTACCTTTTTGTCTTTTGTCTGTGTCTTCCTCTTTTACACTTGCGCATGTGTGCTTGTATGTGTGTGTAGTTTCTGGGCTATCTTTCTCTCTAGGCCCCTAAGCCTGCTATGTCTCCCATGGTAGCTCCCTCACTGACGACCCGGGGCTTAGCCTAAATTCTCTCTCTATTAAAAGCTGTGAAATGCAAATAATGAAACATCTCATTACCACTGTCGGAGAACCCAAAATGAAAGGAGGGGGAGAGCGGGAGGGAGGAGCGGAGAGGGGCGGATGAGGAGGACTGTTAAGACAACGAAGCAGCAGGAGAAAGAGGGCTGTGCAGGAGGGAGGGAAGGTGAGAGGACAGGGAGAAACGAGAGTGAGAGCCGGAAATAAGGGAGTGGAACAAGAGGAGGAAAGGATGGGAGAAGAAAAGGGAAGGGAGGATATGAAAGGGGGAGGAGAGAAGAGGTGAAGGGATGGGAACTGATAGCCAGACAGTGAGTCTTTTGTTTGATACGTGTTGCCGTTTACATAGACTGCAGCCAGGATTGGCCACCTATGCAAACAGGGGTGGAGCTCTGATGAACTGTGAGTTAGGAGGTGTCATTCAAATGCCAAACGACCAGCACTGGAATCTTCCACTTATCTACTTCATACTAAAGTTAAGTGTAAAAACAGACCATCAGTCAACAGCTTTTCATTGCAGCTGCAGCACAATCACAAGTAATGTAAGTGCAGGTAATGTATAAGCTTCTAAAAAGAGCCCAAAAAGAATATGTGTGTTGAATAATCATTTTATTCTGCCCCAAGAAGATTATTAGTTACTGGGTTTTACTTTTTATCATTAATCACAGCAGAACTACCGCAGGTATACACCAATACGTGACAGAACTTTCCCCTAATTATTCAGATTTAAGTATAATTTTAAGACAGGAACGGGCCACTTCTTTGAAAAACATATCTGTGTGGTACAGGGAACTGAAATCACCTACAGGAAGTGTCTGTATTTGGTTATGCAGGTGGGAGGAGATTGGTGGTAGTGGTAATGGTGGAGGGGGAGGGGATGGAGCGTGGGAGGGGGGAGGGGTGGGTCCCCTTGTGACAATGACCACATCACCTTGTGTGGTCTCCTGATGTACAACCCAGTTTCATCACTGGAACAGATTGGAGACTCATCTGCTGATGTACAAACCCCTGATATCATGAGGGAATTCATGGGAGGTGGAGTTTTAAGGTGCAACATTGTCTAATAGCAGGATTAGTTCCTGACTTCTGGGAACTCGCATGTCGTGTAAGGGTTTTTTTCTGGTCACAGATGCATCATATTTTTTTCTTTTTGCTTTCCCTACCAGCGATAGAAGTGTAACTGCGGGGTCAGACAATCACACAGACTGCATAGAGTTTTACTGTACTTGTTGGAAAGGGAAAATAAAGACAAATATTCAAAGTACTACCTAAACTATCCAATAGATTTTGCTGACAGACTTTCTAGTTTCAATTTTTTCAGCTTACAATATACACACTCAAGTATGTGGACACCTGAAACATTTCACCCATTTATGATTGTTGAACACCTTGTTTCAAAACCGTGGACATGAATAAAATGCTATAACAGCCTCTCATTTTCTGGGAAGGTTTTCCACAAAATTTTAGAAGGGATGCAGGATGCAGTGGTGTTGGACGATAAGGCCTGGCTCGCAGTTGGTGTTCCAGTTCATTCCAAATGTAGCTGATGGGGTTGAGCTCACAATTCTCTAAATGGTTGCAGCAAAATTGGATGTACACTATCTAAAACATCAAAGCAGGCTGAACTGGAACAAAGCATCCTAAGCCTCAACATGACCCCAGAACTACATACATTTGGCCTATTGTATGTAAACAAGACTGTCCACATACTTTTGGCCATGTAGTGCAATCGAGTCATTCACAGTTTTTCTATGCAAGTGCTGTACATTTTTATCATAGATGTACTTTATTTGAGTATTTCAATTCTGTGCTATTTTATATTTCTACTTCACTATATCTGTGCATCGATGGTAAACCGCTTATCCTGCATACAGGGTCACGGGGGGCAGGAGCCAATCCCAGCTGACATTGGGACTCCACTATACTTAAGAGAAAAATATTGTACACATAATAATAATTAATATTATTATTATTATCTGTGAGCGGAGCCATTAAGTATAATAACTGTGTACTTTTAATTTTGATACTTTAGGTACATTTTGCTGATAATACTGTCTCTGGACTTTTACTTGTAATGGAGATTTTTTCAGACCATGGCATTTTTCCACTTTAACTTAAGTAAGATCAGAGTACCCAACTTCTTCCACCACTGACAATAAAGTATTTCAACTCAAATTTGGGTGAGCTTTGGATGCACTCACTTTCAGTTTCATCCCCAACCTGTGGGATCATCTGACCGCTTATGTTTCTTTAAAATGAGAAAAATAAATCCCATGCTGTAAAAAACTGAATTTTCTCCCATATCCCTTTAGCTGACTTTACATCCCTTTGCCTTGTCTACTCTGGTTTCGCTCCATTTTTGTCATTTGGCAAATGTTTTGAAAAGCACCAAATGGCTTTGTGGCTAAAGTGATGATGACAATATAAGGCTCTGGAATGGCTCAAAACTCACATTTAACACCCACCCTGATCTCTGTCCCTGCCAGCAAGCCACTCAGAGAGAGAGAGAGAGAGAGAGAGAGAGAGAGAGAGAGAGAGTGTGTACGTGTGTGTGTTTACGTGTATAGGTGTGCGTGTATGTGTGTGGTTGTCCGGACCCTTCCATAGGTCTTAACACAAAACCTGTCACAGCAAAAAAGCAGTGTGTCACAACTCAGCTAGACAAGACTATACATGACTGTACCAGGCAGCCTGTTCCCGTGCTGTTATAACAGTCACTGAAGCCACCAGCTACAAAGGTCTCAGACAAGAACACACACACACACACACACACACACACACACAGACATAAAGCAAGTGAAGAGCATGGAGGAAATGAAACAGAGGGTCACCAGGCGGAAGAAATAAAAAAAAAAAAAAAGAATAATCTATCATACAACAAGACCAGTCCTAAAGGAATAAATATCTGAAATGTCTGAGGACTAAAAGTTAATTGTTGTTTGTTAAAATGTGTGGCTTTTGAATGTGCAAGTGAATGACTGAATAATGGTGACTCACTGCTGGTGGCCAGTCGCTTTCTGGTGCCGAGGCGGGTGTCCAGAGAGTGTGTCTGTGTGTGTAAGGGTAACTTGGTGTGACTGTCGCTCTGTCAGACAGCAAACAGAGGCATCTTTCTCAAATCCACACTGGGCCGCAGCTTACAATGAGCTCATGCAAAGAGGGGAGCAAAAAAGCTGCAGCTTAAGTGTGTACTCACAAGGACAACAGGCACACCCTCCATCCCCCCTGAGCAAATATTAAAAGAGACTTCACTCCCAGCTAATCTAATTCACAAACACTCAAGAGCACACACAAATAAGGAAAACACATAATTTTACTATATTAACTTAGCCTATGACATGCAACATTCACTAATAACACTAGTAACTAGCGTTCCCACATCCTGAGCAGCACAGTGATTTACATATAGATAGAGAAGTGTTTATGAAAACACATTTGTATATAATAGCCCGAGGCTGCGTTGTCACTCATCAAGCTGATCAAAAAGCAGCCACTATACAACACTGATGAATCTCGGAGCGCTATTGCGAATCTGTCCTTCATGAGTAGAAAAAAAAGGAGGTGAGATAAAGGGAGAGAAATCAAGGGGAGAGGAGAGGAGCATCTAAATATAGAGAGACTCACATTTTTGGAGTCAGAAAAGAGACAGTGAAGGGTAAGAAAGAGGGAGGGAGACAGGGGACGCAAGAAGAAAAAAAAGAGGGAAAGGAAAAGTGAAGTGAGAGACGGGGAACAAATAAAGCAATAGAGATAGAAGAAGTAGCACTGAAGCAGCAAAAGAAGAATAGAACACAGAAGGAGCGTCAGTGTAGCTCAAGATCGATGATTGCAAAGCCTTGGCGGGTTTCTCATCTACTGTAGGGTTGCTTAGTGGACTACTGGAGACCTAGACATGGAGAACACTCAATATTGTCTGCAAGAGTTGGATATATACCACACAGTGTATCACCGCAGATGTTCATCAATACGTGGCGTTGATACTGAAGGCCTGCCCCTTCAGTGATCTTTTTAGATGTTTCAACACATATCAGCTGTAGTCCTTCTCCTGAGTAAATTCTAGTACTAATCAGTGAAGATGCAAAATCATTGTCTCCCTTGTTTCTGTGCTGTGCCTTGATTAGCTTTTCTGGGAGGGATCGCAGCAATTTACTGCTATATTTTCTAAAGCGACTGATAAAAAAAAAACTCCCAACAGATTTCAAGTTAAGTTTCAAGAAAAGTTTCTTTTTGCTGAAATGGAACTGCTTAAAACAAGCAACTTTTTCATGGACGCTGGTGTGGCTTGAGGCTGCCGCGTCCACTGTGATTGACGAAGAGCAAGGTTTGATCAGACAAATGCCTCACCTGGATCCTCAATTTTATCCTGTCCTCTCCTCTTCTGTCATCCTTCTTCCCCTCCTCCTTATCTGTCCTGTCTTTTCACTCAGCGCGTGTTTACTCCAATGCGGTTTGACGTTTGACTGTCACCTGTTGATTAGCATGAACGGCTGCCATGGCTTGCAGGCTTTTGGAACTATTGCTGCCCCCCCAATCCACCCACCCCACGGCAATGGAAAGAACTGCAAATTCATGTACAGAAGTGCCATAGCCAGACATGAGAGACACAAAGAGAGAGGGAGAGACAAAAGGACCACTGTGTAAACTCTCATGATCGTGCTCACCATCACTAAGGACAACACCCACCTTGGAAACCTAATTTTGAACAAGTTACACATTCCCACATTGTGAGGCAGAGCCAGTATCAGGTGTCCGTCCAAACCACCAACAACCAATCAACCGCCACCCCCTTCGTGACACACCAGCGCACACACCAAAACAACCAGAAGGGAGGTGAGATAGAAAACAGGAGGGAGGGAGGGATGAGTGCGGGGGTGAGAAAGTGAAAGAAAAGAAGAGGGTAAGAGAAAGAGCCAGAGAGAGACAAAGGCAGAGGGAATGACAATGAGTAAAAGGAAGAGTACGGGGGGAAAAGAAAATAGAGGGGACGAGATGAGGTGAAAAGCACATTGCCAGCTCACCATGCACATTCACAAAGCAAAAAAACATAAAGACAGCAACAATGAGACTTTACATGTGTATGCAAGTTTGTGCGCGTGTGTGTTTGCGCAAATGCAACACTAGAAAGAGCAGTGAGAAGGCCGTTGGGGGAGTTTGCCCCTCGCCACTGAAAAGGGGATGTGAGCCTACTCACTTCTCTTCACATGTGGATTGGCTTCACCTCTCTTGTTCATAAAGGGAAGTATACTGACACAGGGGAGCTCATAAAATGTCCAGCCACAATGACGGAGCTCCCTTTTCACCACCGATTTGTAAAGTTCACAAAATAATACACAAATGATTCATTTTTTAAGCTCTGAAAAAAGCTTTTATAAATCAAAATAATCCAACTTCCCCTTTGAGATGTCACCTTCTAACCTAAAGAGAGGAGTTATTCTAACTTGGAAGGCTCACCTTGGCGGCTAAGACTGCATCAGGCCAAAAATCATTTTTTGTGTTTTAGCAGAAACCTGGAACCTGCATCCATTGTTGTTAGCCATTGCATTAAGGAGGGGTATAAATATGAGCTAGGGTCAGGGGGAAGGATAAAAATGAGAAAGAGAACAGGGAGAGGGTAAAAATGAGAAAGGGAGTAGAGGAAGGGTAAAAATGAGAAATGGAGTAGGGGAGGCCACAGGAGGCACCTGGCCCACTTACAGCAGAGGAGGGGGTGGTGGAGGAGGAGGAGAGGTGGAAGATTAAGGAGTGGGAGGGAAAAAGAAAAGGAGAAGGTGGAGGAGGAGGAAAAGGAGGAGGATGAGACCTGGAGAAAAAAAACAAGCGAAAAAAGGGAGATGCAGGTGGGATGGAGCAGAGGGCATGGGTGAGGACGGGGAAGGAAGGGGAGTGAAGCGAAGGAACGGGGAAAGGTGAGGAGAGAAAAGGAGGAAAGAAAAAAAAAAGAACAGATGAAATAATGACAAGGGGCTGGAGGGCAGAAGGAGAGGTGAGAGCAGGAGAGGCAGAGAGAAAGAGAGAGGGGAGGTGGGGGCTGGAGAAGAAGAGGTGGCCTTGTGATGCTGAGAATGGAGGTGGTGTATTTATGCGCGGGATGAATGTGCGTGCGTCTCTTTGTGTTTGTGTGTGGGTGTCTAAAATTATGACGAAAAACTAACACCTCACTCAAAGTATGAATAACCGACCACAACAGGCCAATGTAAGTTCAATCTCTTCTCCCAGCACATTCGAACAGCCTGCCTATACCACTAATATCCCACTAATACCACCCACAGTCCTCGCTCCACCTCACATCAATGAATATTTCATGTCCTGATGGCACTTTTAAAGCAAAAACTAATTAGCAAATCCAAGTTGATCTGGCATTAGTCATATCAGGCCAATTAAAAGCCCAGTCCTACTGTACATGTTAATGGCAGCGAAGTGGAATAATTGTATGTTGAGCAGGGGAGAGAATGTTAAACAGGCCTTGTTAGCAGCACTTTAGCACTCTACCCAGAGTCCATGGCTGGATTACAAAACTCTACAAAGCAGGATAATGTTCGTCAGAAACACACACACACCCATACAGAGGCACACGCACATCTTTGAAAGCGCCAAACGAAAACTCCATCTCCAATTCAATCCATTAATTAGAGTGTCGCCATCAATTCCATGGGGTCAGGTCTGATACTTATAGCTAAAGAAGAGAAATATTTCCAGGGAAAATGATGGTTTTATGCTTCAGTAATAATATTAAACAGGGATCCAAATACTGGCAGAAGCTCACAGGTCAGATGTTGCACGGTGTTGGTGGGAGAAAACCATTTTCTGCTCCAGACGCTGTTTCGGCGGTCAGCACCAGTCAACACAAGGTTGTAGAGACAGTGTTTGTGTGGTATTGAGTAGAGAAAGGTGTTGGTTTGTATTTGAGTCTTTCCAACCTTCCCTCTGTGTGTTTTTTTTAAAGCAGGAGTTTAGATTGAGACAGACAGCACTGACACACACAGACTAAACTGTGCTGCACGAAAAAAAGCAACAGAATAACAAGGGCTAGAACTCTTTTGGAGTGGATTTCTGTTTCATCACACCCCCACCTCCCTCCCCCCTTCTCCCCATTCTCTCTCCTTCACATTCCCTCTTTTCCTTCCTCTCTCTGCCTTTCCCTGTCTCCCTTTCTCACCTGAGCTTTGATATGGAAATCTCTCACCAGCCACAGCCTGAGGCTAGTTGACTGTTTCTAAAGATGTATTTGCTCAAAGCCGCTCAATTTCTCATCAAATGCTCACACTGTGTGTATAAAAGACAAACTCTTTCACTGAATAACAACTAACAACCACGTACTTATACAAGGCTTTCAGCAGTCTGCAAACAAAGAGCTTTTTCCAAGCCCAAACCTTCAAGTTCTTAATAGCTTATATACATTTGTCTAAAAAGATGGTGATCTTTCTGCAAGGTGGAGTGCTGAGGCTGCCAACTACCTTGTCAATAGAGTACTTTGACTGAGCGTGTTTGTTTGTGTAGACAGTTCTTTCCCACCGGTTTATCAGTCATGCCCATAGGCAATTATTACTGCATTAAGGATGCCCCACCTGAACATCTACAATGCTGGGCCAAAAAAAATGACAACTGGAATCATTCAAGGGCAAACAAACCAATCTGTAAAATATTTAGAAATAAGATATTTATTTAGAAGTGAGAAAGTCTGTTTGGGTAGACAAAAAAAAAAAAAACTAAGGCGATAATCAGTCCCATGTCAGCTCATTACCAGGGCAATATCAGTGATTGATGTTTTAAAACATGCTGTAAGATGTGATGTGTGAATCATTGTCACATAAATCAATGTGATCTTTCAGAGATTTTTTTTTAACAGGGAAGAAAGAAAAGATATTTAACTTTAAAAATCCTGTTTCTTATGTAATTCCTGCAGATACGTAAAGGTTTGAGCCAGAATATCATAAAACTTGAGGTGCTTCACATTTTAAAAAACAGTTGATTGAAAATGTAAAACATTGAATATATAAAGGACATTGTTGCTTTCTATCTCTTCCTTTGTTCTTTCGTTAACACCAGACAGAAACCTAAATGAAAGGATAATATGTCCATGTTATCTATCTCGCTTGCAATACCTGACGGGCGAAACAACTGCCATCCTCACTCCACTTGTTGCAATATTTGTTTTGACAGCATCTGAACAACTGAAAACACGCAGCATATAAAACCAACAATTAGGTGTGCATTAAGGAGGAACAGAAATAGGAGAAGGGCTGATTAGATTTCAAGGCTGGCCCAACTTTGATGCACATGATAAATGTAAAAAATTCCAGAAAATAACTCATGATGCTGATAAGCATTGTGCGATCATGAGGCTCTGGTTGGAAAGAGCCAATCCGCTGCGCATTCCTAAATAAAAGGAAAAACACACCCTGATGAAAGCACACAAACTGAAATCCCTCATCTGTTTTCTCAGGAATGTGTGATCCAAAAGGTGTTTTGCAATATCAACAACTCCTAAGAAAAAAATTCTGACATCTTGCCATTTCCACTGCGCAAATCCCTCCCCTTGCATTTATTTTTAGCAACAATCAAATTATAATTTTTGCTTCTGGACTTTCAATTTTAACTCTCTAGATTATGAAAATTAGAGCAAAAGCTGCAAGTTACCTTCCAATTTAAAATTCAGGGACAAAAGAAAAGAACAAGAGAGCTTATTGCTTTCATTGACATCTTCTCTTGCATGCATGCGTGCCCGCACACACATACTCAGCTATGAAATATTAACACCTATGTGAAAAGACATGTGGGGTGGTGGAGAGCATTTCTGTTTGTGTGTGTGGTTCAGGGTGGTGATGGCTTAAACTCACCTGTTCTCTCTGCTGGGG
>JAPMOB010239756.1:0-23024 GCA_029875015.1 Lepomis gibbosus | reverse complement strand
GTGTGTGTGTGTGTGTGTGTGTGTGTGTGTGTGTGTGTGTGTGTGTGTGTGTGTGTGTGTGTGTGTGTGTGTGTGCTGAACAGTGGAGCAGAGCCCAGGGCTGTCCTGTGTGTATTCAATGTGTTTAATTTTGAGATTTTTGACAGCTGCATTATTCACAGACTAGCAGGAGGTTGACTGTTCTAACCTCCATCCACTCACTGCATGGGGCTTTTTATCTCTGCTGGAGGGGGGACTGCTCGTGCTCTACCATGATGCTGACACAGTAACGTATGCCTGTGTGGCTGCACATCAGCTCTGCAGTTTTTAAATATTCACCAATTTTAAAACTGCTTTGTGTAACAGTTTGCAGGTAAAAACAAACAAACATAAATCACAGATTGCTGCAAGTAAATCCCAGTCCCCCTAATTAAGACACCGTGGATTTGCCTGTTTTTGCGTCCTCATCCACAGCTATTCATTCTACCCGTGTGTCATCACCTAAATATATTATTATTATTATAAGTATTAAATAAAATGTAAATTTATTGCTTTTGGTTTCTTCTCAAAAGCGATTTCACCTTGTGCAGCTCAAACAGGATGTAGACCAAAGAAGGTAATTTGTGTATGTACTAGTAAAAGAGTAATCTTTTCACCAGTTACAAAACTTAATTGTACCTTTAGCTCGGCAGCATCGGTGCAGCAGTCTAAAATTAGCAACATATAAACCAGAGCGAGCTGCTGGTCTGAGGCCACATTCTGAAGGAAGGAAGTCAAACGAAAACGCCACATCCTCCAGCCGCCCTGGAACATAGCCAAACGCACTGCAGCATTTATTTATATATTTCTTAGTTATTGCACAACAGCTACCAATGTGACTCAGCCAATCAGAAGTGAGAACCAGCACTGTGTGTTTCATAAGAGACATTTGATCATGGAGTGTGTATGTGTATGTACACACAGACGCGCACAGAGAGAGGCAATAAATGCCACTGATTGCTGGCGTGATAATGGGCAGGTTGAGAGTCTCTTCAGACAAGTGATGAAGGTTAAAGAGCTGTCCCTCTCTCTCCCTTTATCTCTTTTTCTCTCCCTCTCTCTCCCTCCATCCCTCTTTCTCTCCCCTCCTGTTAACGTCTGAAAGGTTTCCAAGATATATAGAAATTTGCTGTGTGAGTCAAGGTAATAGATCAGCAGCTCATTAAAAGCCTGGTGCTGGTACCAATTTATCGCTGTGGAGACGGACGAGGGGGCGGGTCAGAACTCCAATTGAGTCTTTGATCAACTGCAGGGATGAGTTATTAATAAACATTCGTTTTCCTCTTCCCCCCACCCCCCTCTCTGTTTCTATTCCCTTCCCCTGCTCTCCTTTCTGAGGAGGATTTACAGTAATGGCCTGACTGTCAGTGATGTCCTGTAGTTAAAATGTAGAGTTATAACGTCAGAGACCATACAGAGATGATATTAATCTTCTAAGCAATAGATATACAATGAATCATTGCAAAATGATTGAGTGATTTACCATTATAACAGCTTCCTGGTGCCAACCATCCACTTCAATTATCATCATGCTTATTAGTCTAATTTGTTCCTTCAGATAAACAAATCATTTATTACTACAGACTCTAATATCTGTTTCCTGACCTTTGTTTATTGCCCCTCTCATTGTCCTAAGTGTGCGTCTGTTGATCAATTTTAAGTCAATGAGCCGTAATGATGAGAAATTTGCAGCCCATGAATTGATGCCTTGGCAGTGACAGTAATTATTATAATAATGATCATATGTTTAAAAAAAAACTAAAAAACGGAAATGCTCATCATTAAAGTCTCAGACAGCCCACAGAATAATACAGTGACACCCTGAGGATGACTTTTTTATTTTAGACTTTTTTCAGGTAATATTATATCAAACAATAGGTACACAGCTCACATTGGGACTAACCAGTTAACTGTCTGTTTGTCTGTCTTGTCTGGTTTTTGGACACATGAACTTTCCAGCCATATGCGATTGCGGAACATTTTATCCCAAAACCATGGGCAAATAATCTGCAGCTATAACCGCCTCCACTGTTTTGGAAACGCTTTCCATCAGATCTCAGAGCTGCAAGGATTTGCTCCCATTTAGCCACAGAAGCACTAGTAAGGTCCAATACTGATGTGGGCTGATAAGGCCTGACTCGGCATTTCAGTTCATCCCGAAGGTGTTGGATGGGGTTCAGGTCAGGGCTGTCTTTGCAAGCCAGTGAAGTTCTTCCATACCAAACTGGGGAAAACTTTTCTTGCTTTACCTCTCTTTGTGCACAGGGGCTTTGTCATGTTGAAACGGGAATGGGTCGTCCCCAGACACTTGCCATGTTGTTGGAAAAACACTATTATCTAAAATATCATAACATTAAGATTTCCCTTCATTTGATTTAAGAGGTTTTGCCAAAACCAGGAAAAACAGTCCCAGAACAAATGTACACATAAGTAGCGGCTGTCCACATTTAGTAAACCATAAAGCGCATTTATCAAGCCTTGATTTAATTAATTAAATACAGGCTTTTGAAAGGGGCTCATGTGTTGAACAAAGCTCATCATTTGCTAATATTCGCAATCCTAAATGATGGTCACGGTTGAAACAACTTCTTTAGGGAACCCTTATCTTTATGGATAAGATAACTGAGTGTCCAAAACAGCTGTCCCTTGATATGAACAACTCTTTCTCTCATGTCACACAGTTGGCACTATAACGTCATGCTACTTCCACCTTTTCCACCTTTCCCAAAATAGTTGCCAATGAACTGTCTGGCCATTGATTAACCAAATATCATGATTTCAGCTGTACTTTTTGAGCGTTTTGTGTCCTTAAAATCCTAATTTGTACAATACTTGAGTAAATGGACTTAGTTCCACCACTACCTGTCTGAAATTTAACGATAATTCCACAGCTTCCTGATTGGACTAATGTTAAAGAGCTTCTGCTACTTCTGGTGCTTTGAGTTAAATTACAAATCTCTGCCTCGTCTCCATTTTGCCGCTGATCGCTGTGTGCCATCTTTTGACCTGTAAAATTCATTTAAAAGAGATTTAGATGTAGTGTGTGTAACAGTTTAATTTCTCTGTGTGAGTCTCTCTCCTTGGCTTCATTCTTGGCTCGCCATCATACTTGGCAGCAATTCTCTGAGACTCTACTGTATGCACACACACACACACACCACACACACACTTTTCACAAACGCTCAGGGTCTCGGCGGTCCGAATGTGGCCTTGTAGATAGTAGAGTTTCTGGCGGAGAGTAGAGCAGAGAGGGGACAGTGGGGTGAGAGTGAAAAGAGGATAAAGAGGAGCAGAAATAATACAGGGGTGATAGAGGGAGGAGAAGAGAGGAGGAGAAGAGGATTCATATAGATTTGATAGATTGGAAGCTTGAGGCAGAGAGAACGCCTGAGGGAAGTACAAAATAAATTGGATGGAGGGAGAGAGACACAAGAGGGAGGCAATAGCTGCATGATGAACAAGCAAAGGAGGCAAAAAACAGAGAAAGATTAAGATAAATTGAGAAATAATAAAACATTCTGAAAGACATGTAGGTGATGACAGAGATACTGGACAAGGAAGAAAGGTGACAAGTGAAAGGAAAAAAGAAAATAGCAGGAGAACAGAAAGATAGAAACCCACACACTCACAGAAATAAGCTACTCTGTATGTTAAAGTACAAAAAAAATAAAAGGTAACTCAGGATCGCGACAATAGCTGCATTCAAATTTAAGAAAGATAAACAAAAAGAGGTGATTAGAAAAAGAAATGACCACACTAAGAGCCTACGGCTATGCTAGCAGCTCTGTGAGATTTAGTCCCAGTGGTGGGTTGAGCTAAATGCTAATGTAAGCATACCAGCATGCTCACAATCCCAATGCGAACAAGATAAGCAGGCATGTTTACCATGTTCACGACTTATTTTAGCGTGTTAACATGCCAGTATTAGCTCATCAGCTGTAAAAACAAAGTACACTTGAGGCTGATATGTTGTGCGTACTGCAGGTATTTGGTCACAAACCAAAGCATTGAACAGTTAAAAATTTTCACTTGATGATGGAGCTAAAGTCAGATAATCGATCAAATTGTTGATGAGCTATTTCAGTCCAGACCAAAGTGGTGGACTCACTGGCCCAACAACATTGTCATCCCTAGCCCTAAAAAAACAATAGAAAAACAGCAAGTTGAACATACAGGACAAATCAATAATAAGATAAAAGAATGAAAGACAAAAACAGACAGACAAATAAAGATTTCTAGAGGTGGAGATTGAGAGAGAGACATAGGGACTGGATGAAGGAGTGCCGGCGGTGTTTGAACAGCAAATTATTTGCAGAGCTACAGATTTCCCGGCTGCCTCGTTGGCCTTCCTGCCTGTCTGTCACATGCGAAGCCGTGCTTGTCTGTATTATGCAGGGTAGAACGTCGTCATATATGCTGACGTGTGTGTGTATGTGTGTGTGTATACACTTCTGGGTTATTTTTACCCCTCTATTTAAAATCTGCTTGGGGATGCAGAAGCGCAGGATGTGAGTGTCTTCTCACTTTTCCTCGGTCGAGGTTCATTTCTCCTCCATGACGCGTCTGTCCTGCTGTACTACTACTACTACTGTCTGCCATCCTCTTCTGCCATGATGCATTAGTCCTTCGTCCCATACACACTAACATACAGATGCATTTAACCACATTTTCAAGTCATCTGTCTATAACATGATCCCTTAAAATTATGTCTACATGGAGACCCTTCGTCACAGATTACTACTTCATTTTCTCTTTCAGATTGTTTCCTTAGAAGGAGTTCTGAGGAGGTGGACCTATTTATCAAGAAGAAAAGAAAATTTTAAAAAGTTTTGTTTTTCTAATATATCCCTTTAAAAATCTCCTCTATTAAAAACCTAATTTACTAGAGTGTTTTGAAAGAAGGCTGGTAGCTGTGCGTAACCGAAGAAAAAATTGCCTTTGGAAAAAGTAAAAATATTCTCACTACTCTGGCAGATGGTTTTACTTGAACTGTAAGGATTCAAGTTAACAGTAGGGTTGGGCTGATAGACGATGCCATCGCCCATCGGCGGATTGACAGATTGGCGATGGTTGAGCAGGCATCGTGATTGTAAAACCCCAACACAATCTACATTTTTCACATTAAACCAGCAGGTTTTAATCACCAGAAACATAACTATTATAAATTTTACACTCAGATATACAAGAAGCCTCCACATCAGGTAAACGCACTGGTGTGCCGCGCCTCTCTCTGTCTCCCCCCAAGCCCGTGTACTCCACTTATATAAAGTCTAACCCTAACACTAAAAGACACAGAACTTATCTTTTTTCCGCATTTTCTCTAATGAAGTATCACATTAGAGAATCTTTAATTTCACAAAAAAAAGTTTTTACGCTCACTTGAGGTGGTTTTTGTCTTTGTCGAAGAAGAGTATATGTGCAACATGGGAGATGAAAACACTCTTGCCAAATAGGTTTTGACGTAGCGAACTAACTCAAGTCTGATCAGCTGTTTCTCACTGTCTGTGTCTTGCTGGATATTCCTATAACGTGCGGAGACATGGCTGATAGCAATGCCTGCTTCAAACACATTCCTGAGGACTGCTCATTTTTCTAAGATCAATGGTCCTCAGGTTTATGCGACTGGTTTTGTTTCTGGTTTGGGAGCCATACGTCTTGTTTATTACAGCCATTTGTTACGACAACTACTGATGTAACTATGCCTGTGTTACACTCCCCCAGGCGTGGGGTGAAGTGCAACAGTTAAATATCCTGTTAAAAGGATGAAAGATGTTAATAGTAATCAGCGAGGCGGACGCAGTGTTTTACGTTGGCTTCTTCTCTCGGCAGACTGAGAACTGTTCAGAAGACAAGACAAATGACTTAAAATTGATCAACAAGACAAAACGCGTCGCCTTAGGAGGCTGCCACCCCCTGCTGGTGGGAATAGGTAGCAACGCCTTAGAACTGACAACCTTAAAATGAGGATCTATGGGGACTCACATCTAAAGGGAATCATACGTAATAAATCTATATAAATGTGAACACACACATTTAGTGGGTGTCACACCTGACGTAGCCTGGTTTATTCGCTCTAAATCAGCTGACGGAAACGCACCTATTTCGCAATTACTTTTTTTCTTTTTTGCGACATTTCAAAAGTCTGCTTAAAATTCGGATGACAGTTAGAAGGAAACATGGCTTATGACCACTCAGGTTTCTCTGTGGGACACCTTTTGAGGTCCCAACATCCAGGTTGGACACCACCAGTCTAAGGAATAAGATAAACTTCCATTTTATTTAACACCAGTCATGTAACTGAAAACATATAAAATTAAGATTGTTTTCCACTTGTAACACATACGTGATGCTGTAAGCATTTGTTATCATTAATTGGTGGTAAATGGTGTAATGCAAAGAAAACAACTGCTTTGTAACACTGTTTCCCAAGTTATAATATCTCCCTGTTTTCCAAAAAGTTATCATGTGTTTTTCTATAAAATTCCACTCCTGTTCCTGACTGACAGCAGCGTCTCTTCTATGCAGACCTCATGCTGCACCAGCAGGTGAAAGAACAGTCCTGTACCTCCTCCCCTCACATCAAAATTTGTCTTCATATTTAAACAAAACAAACATCTACAACAACAACAAAAAAACAAGGCTACTATCCAGCCTGCGCCAGTTGACCCGCAGCCACCTGCCAAACAATACTGTCACTGACACACAAAAAAATGCATCAAACAAAAGCGTAAGCTGAACAGTGACAGGTGAGGGTGAAGATGTTTCCCCGGAGAACAGCGTGCAGAAGGTTTTCTCCTTAAAGATGGGATTCAGATTTTTATACTGTTATAAGTTTACCTGTTTGTGTTTTGTCAGATGATGCTTGATGCTCTAAAATATCCCAGCAAAACTGAGCCTTTTTAGCGTTATTGATACATCTGCACTGCCTTCATCATACTTCAGCACCACAGTGTAAACAAAAAGCTTCCACAACGTACATCCTGTTGTTTTTCACTTTTCAATAATTGATTACTCCCTGTATATACACAGAATGTAAACAATATACTGTATTATGGAGTGTGCACACTTGACATTAACTGGAAAATGACAGAAAGGTGTAAATCTGCCAAACCACAGGATGAACTGGCAGTCTTTTTTGTTTTGGGTTTAGCTATAGAATGTAATTTGGATGAACTGGCCCTTAAAAGAACTACGTTGACAGTTGTTTTTGTTTTATCTGCCCAACTGAGATTCCTGCTGGGGAGTATCCAGAATATCCGGGACATTATTGGTTTACTTTTTTTTTTAATACTATAAAATTTTATTTGTCTCCATTGTATTTGGGTGGTGGCAAAACCCTATGAGGTTGTGTCTGACTGTGTTATGTTTTGTACTTAATTGTTGATACCTGTGATCAATCATTGTTTTTACATTGCAAGATCCATGTATGGCTGCCAGGGACTTTTCAGTCACCTGTTGCAGATTACCATCATTTTGAGATATGTGTATATACTGTAATAAGATTTTTGTGCATTTTTGTGCCTGAAGAAAATCTGATTTATCAAGACAATGCACAGCAACAGAAAATAAAATAAAAAACATTGTGGGAGCAAAGAACAATGTGCAGGTTTCTACTATTATCCTTCTGAAATTCTCCAGGAAGTGTCCTAGAAAATGATCTTCTGAAAGAAGCAGAGTTTCAAGGATACTAAAGAAATGATTAAGCAACATGCATTACTATTTTAAACCTATCTCTCTGTCTCTCATCCTTAGATACATCCACGCTCTCTACCTGGGCGCCCAGAGCCGTTGGCACAGCAACGGGCCCCGTCGCCACTTCCACTGGCGCCTGATGTTTGAGAGTGCTGACATCACCATGCTCCGTCTCCTTGAAGCCTTCCTGAAGTCGGCTCCGCAGCTCGTCCTCCAGCTGAGCATCATGATCCATGGAAACGCCGTCCTCCCTCTGCAAGGTGAGTGAGATGCAATCCTTGCTTCACTGTGAGAATTCACCAAGTTAATTGCTGAAATCTGGGGCACAGAAATATCACTATACTGGAGTAGGTACAAGAAGGGCTGTAAACATGCCAGATTATTTTAACCACTTGATTTGGAGGTCCAGCTAAAATTGAGCACACTTGAAATGACAGTAATAACTCCTCATTGCACAAAAGAACTCTGTAAAGTACTGTAGCCGTCTCTGTTTCGAGGCCCACGCAGTAAACCTTATTAGCAAAATTAATACTATTACTGCTAAAAATGATGAAAATAAGAAAACTATATGAAACAAGACCCAAGTTGTAATATGATATTACCTTTGGTAATATGACCAAATTATCCTTTAAGGAAACTGATGCTTAGAGAGAGAGAGAGATATTTAATCGAGAGTGTGTGTGTGTGTGTGTCTTTGTGTGTGTGTGTCTGTGTGTGTGTGTGTTATAGGCAGATATCAGTAGGAGAATCTATGCTTTATTCATGCACCTCTTACAAGAAGCAGATTGGCCTTTGATGAATAAAACAAAACATACTCTCTCTCTCTCTCTCTCTCGCTCTTAGACCCAGGTACACAGGCACACACACACACACACGCTGTCAGCGTTCACACACACCTGGCAGCAAAGTCAAGTGTCAGATGCATATCTGAATTGTAAAAACACACAGACGGACATGAAACCTTATAAACAAAGTGATGTGCGTTACATTTACATTTATTCATTTAGCTGATGCTTTTATCCCAAGCGACTTACATTTTTGCTATACACGTGTCAGAGGTCACACACCTCTGGAGCAACGAGGGGTTAAGTGTCTTGCTTAGGGACACAATGGTGGAAGGGTCACAGTGGGGGATTGAACCCAGGTCTCTCACACCAAAGGCAGGTGTCTTATCCATTACGCCATCACCACCCCAAATGTGTTAGTGTACCTCAAATTCTATGTGAGGGACAGGGGGGACACTGACTGACATATCAGCTCAGTGTAGCATGGATAGTGATGTGCTAGGCCAAAGTGGCGGTCATCAGAGCAAACCAGCCATGAGCAGCTGCTGTCAGCCTCTCCGCTTCTCCACTGGAAAGACAGGAAGTCCAGTGGAGCTTTAACAGTTACTAGAGGCACTTTTACGGCCATTTGAGTGAGTTTCTGTGTGGACACCTTTGTTGTATCAGGGCTAGCAGAATTCCAAGTGTGTGTAGGGGAGTGCAAGGTCGACAACTTGCCTAAACGTAATTCTAACCTTAAACATGTCTTAAACCTCAAACAGCTCAGTGAATAGGTGCGGACTAGTGATGTATCAGTCACAAATAACTCCTTTCAGTGAATGATTTTGCCTGCCTGTATTGGAATCCTGCATATTTATTTCTTGCAACATATATAAATCTAACTTAGGCAGTAACCAGCAGAAGTGGTAATAAATGAAGAGCTGTTTGAAAGCGGAAAGAGCTCAAGGTCTTAAACCTAAAGTCCTCAGATACAAGTGTCAGCACACACGCACACACATTTCTGCCTATTTTTGTAACCTACCATCTGTTAATAGTAATAGTAAACATAATAATCATGTTTTTAAATGTGGACTATTACATGATACAGTAAAGACTCTCCCACGCAGCCTACATCATTGTAGTGCTTATATGGCTCATTAGTTAATATTTAACCCAATCAATCAAATGAATCATCTATCAGTGTGGCCAATTAATCATAAAAGTCATCTGTTAGTACAAATCCCAAGCATTTTCTGGTTCCAGTTTCTCCAAATGTTGGGATTTGTTGGGCTTTCCAAGCATAACAAAGTGCATCTGTCTAATTCTACCCATCATTCCCTTTGCTTTGGGTTCATTTCTTGTATAGCTACTTTGGTTTATTTTCTTAAGCTGCATTTCAGTGGTCTGACTTGTAAAGATGGGATTTATTAATTCCATTATCAAAAGGTGGGGGCAGTTGTTAATTGGCTTTGGTCATCTTGGATTCATGTCAGATTCCAACTGTACCCAGTTTATATGACAGGACAAATATACAAGTAAAAGATGTTCTATGCATTAGAGTATCAGGGCTTTGACGGAAAAGTCTTCATCGCCCCTGGTCTTTAGCTTCAACACTGGAATGGCTAAAAGGCCACTGCTGGAGGAGCTTGTGAAAGTTTGTATGGACTTAATTGAAGTTAATCTGAACAATGTATTGAGAGGCAATAATAAGAATATCGATCTTGTCTGGATTAAGCTAAAGAAAATTATTTGCCATCCATTTTGTGACATTAGCCATATCTGCATTAACTGTAAGATACAAAGGTCAGTGGGCTTTATTGGAAGGCATTGCTATGTCCCATCTGCATAAACATTTAGTGAGGTGACATGGTGGCAAATAATATTACCCAGAGGGAGCGAATAGAGAAAGAATACAATAGGACCCAGAATTGACTCTTGAGGCACTCCAAACACAATTTTGGTCAAGAAAGGGACATGCTCATCTTTACAAACACATCATATTTTGGGGGCGGGCTTCTGGGTAGGAAAAGTATTACTTTAAGGGAGTGTTGGGAATTCTAACTCAGTGTCTCAGTCTGTCAATAAGAATTCAGTGGTCAATCATGTTAAATGTTGCACTTAAATCTAATAAAATAGATAAAATAGAGTACATGCCAGCATCTGCAAGGTTGTTAGTCAGGAGTTCCATTGGAATCATTTGCAGCTGACTGAATTTAACTTGACCACAGCTACCGATTTCCATTTCGGACGTCACTACAAACTATTTGCAATTACCAATGAAGAATAAAGAAAAGTTATAATCTATAATGCATCAAAGTCTCTTTATGACATAATGGTAAATCATTTTAAACTCTTTCAAAGTCAGTGCAGCTCTTTCTATTTTAAATTTTAATGTGTTCTCAGTGTGATTCACGGATAATTTGAGACAAGACTGCATGATTAACACGCATGAATGTTTAATGTGTAAAACTGCACTCTGGGCAGCTTGCGGCGGGCCTCACCGCTACGTGTGCGGGCTAATGATCATTTGACTTCAGTATAAGCTGGTTCAGGTCCATTTGGATGAGCAAGGGGGGAGAAATTCCATTATTCAGTGTGATTGTAGCTAATGCTTTGCTGTTGTAACAACTAGTGTTACTAAAGATCTATCACTAGTAATTATTTTAAAGGTGGAAAGTGTGTATTAGCAGTTAAGAATCAATTGATTAGTCATATATCAATTATTAGACAATATGTCATCTTAAGGTCACATTGTATACTAGTTGTTCAGTTTGTTCTGGTCCAGACAAAAATATCTTAACAAATACTAACCTAATTTGGTACTGGTTATTAGATTTGACATAGATATTCATGACCCCAAGAACATGATTTCTTATGTTTTTGACGAACATCTCCAAATCCTGGCACCACATCACTACAGTCCTAAAACAGCTACACTGGCTTCCCATTTCTCACCGGATCACATACAAAATCCTGGTCCTTACTTACAAAGCCTTACACCACCTTGCCCCGTCATACCTCACTGTCCTCCTCTCCCCCTACCAACCTTCATGGTCCCTCATATCCACATCAGCCGGTCTCCTCTACGTCCCCAAGTCAAAGCTCCGCAGTTTTGGAGACAGAGCCTTTTCCAGGGCAGCTACCAGGCTCTGGAACTCTCCACCCCCATGAGATCCGCACCTCTGAGTCCCTCACCATTTTCCAGTCCCATCTTAAGACCCATCTCTTCTCTTCTGCCTATCCCTAGTTTTTTGTTTGTTTGTTTGTTTGTTTTTTTGTCATGTTTCTACTCTGTAAAGCGACTTTGAGTTTGTGAAAAGTGCTATACAAATTCAATTTATTATTATTATTATCACCAACATCATGAACATTTTCCACTTTGCAGACAAGATATTTTGAATTTGATGTTTTCAATAAATAATGATAAATCAGCCAATAGCCATCATTTTTAAAATATGAAAACACAACATAATCAAAATCATTTATGAAGAGTTGTGATCAATATGTCCAGAGTGGGATCAAAAATAAACTTGTCTGTTTACAAGAAAATCATGACTCAAGGTCAATTTAATAACTTCTTTCAAAGCTACTAATCACATCTTGCAGTCTTCATTCGCGGATGGTCAGTGTTCATGTCGAGGTCTGATCCACTTACAAGTGGAGTTAAGATTAATTTTTTCTTATTACTGTTTCCAATGTTGAAAGAATGAACATTCATACTTTACCTTAAAATATTTGTGGTATTTCTGTACTGCAATGTGCCCTTACTTGTTGTCCAAGATATAAGTACATCAATACTGATATAGTATCTGCACTAAGCTGGGGGTGGGTACATTATAATTCTGTCTCACAATATCACTGGTTTTAGTTAAGAACCCATCAATCAATTCCACTTGTACACAAAGTCTCAAAGTTAATCTGACTGAAATATTGGTGTTTAATGTACCAATTAGGTTTTTTGTGCTATGCTTTTTTTAAATCTCCCTTTCTATTGTTTTTTTTCTTTTGCCCCTTTATTACTCAAATGTCTGTCTATTTATGCCTCTTCCATCCCTTGCTCTTCTTTATTTCTTTCTACATCTGTCTCTTCAGGTCTCTCGGCCTCAGCCTCCCTTGTCTCCCTGGCCTGGATGATTGCCTCCTACCAGAAGGTTCTCCGGGACTCCCGCGACGACAAGCTGCCCATGTCCTACAAGGCTGTGATCACCCAGATGCTGTGGCACTTCTTCACCATCGGAGCAAGGACAGTGGCCTTTGCCCTCTTCGCCTCTGTCTTCCAGCTCTACTTTGGCATATTCATCGTCAGCCACTGGTGCGCCATATGTGACCTGATGCAAAGAGTCTGGGTTTCACAACAACAAGCTTTGCATTTAACACTTTAGAATTATGATGTGTTTTGCTGCTTTCTCCAAATTCTAGTAACCAGAACAAAATATTCTATGAGGGCTTAGTACCAGTTTATAATTATTACCCAACCATTGATTGTAAATAGTAAAGACTGTAAATAAATCCCCTTATATATCCTATAAGCCTCTTAATCAGCTCTTACTCGTTTTACACTCAGTAGCGGTTAATTTATATATTTCCTCCCACCATTCATTGTGGTTATTTATAGATTCATGAAATTGGTGGTGAAAGAATGTGGTCTTCTGTGAGCAGATATTCAATAATGATGTCTTATCTAGTTCAAAGCGTCATGATTGAATTTTTTGGTAAATCTGCATCTGTTCTGTTTTGAAATGTTAAGGATGGAATGTCTGGAATAGGATGCTGGAATGGATGGAATATCCCTTTATACCTAGATCATTATTTAAATTTAAAAAAATTATCCTATGACATGACTAATGATAACCTGCCATGCTAATCTCATTATCATCTCCGAGTGGACTTTCCCCGGGACTGAAGACACAGACACATGTCTTGAACACATTACTCCCCTCTGAAAGGCTCTATAATCTCTACTGACAGTCCGTTTATTTAACCTCTTTAGGTTTAAAGAAAAATAAAGAAAAGAAAGTTAGTTAAAGAAAGTATAGTGCCTTAGGAGCATGAATGCTCTCATAAAATGTAATTGCAACATGATGATACCTTGTGTTATTAGTTATTTTGTCATGTTATTCTATAGGGATGCAGATAGAGGTTTCTAAAATCACAAATGTGCTTTACCTGAAGAGCATGGATGAGCTCAGTGAATATCATGTCAATCTGATCGTTAGATTTTGATATGTCTTATGTAGCAGTGAAAATGTTGGCCATCATTAGCAGCATCCCCTAGAAATTATGAATATCCATCAGGGAATTCATGACAATTTGATCTTCTTCCTTTGGAGTCCAGACCAAATTCTTGTACTGAACACCACTTATTCAAAAATGCATCACCAGGACTCCTGAAGCTTTTTTTATTAGCTTTATGAAGTTGTGTTATGTAGTAGAGCTGTTTCAAATCCTTTTAAAAGTGTCCATGTTATTTACCACATTATTACCACATTATTCTTATTAACATTTCTACGCCTCCTGTGAATTTTTGTGATGACTGTTATTAACATTATTGTTAATTATCTTTCAGGTGTGTCATGACCTTCTGGATCATCCAAGGTGAGACTGATTTCTGCATGTCCAAGTGGGAGGAGATAATCTACAACATGGTGGTAGGCATCATCTACATCTTCTGCTGGTTCAATGTCAAGGAGGGTCCCAGCCGCTTCCGTATGACCGTCTACTACTCTGTGACGCTGGCTGAGAATGTGGCACTGACTGCTGCCTGGTACACCTACCGTGGCCCGCACACCTCCGACTCCTACGCCCTGGTGGTGGTGTGCCTGGTGGCCTGCAGCTTTGCCCTGGGAACCTTCTTCATGTTGGTATACTACTGCTGGCTGCACCCTGACGGACCCGTTCTGGGCTCACAGTGGGGAGGGTGTGTGGACGAGGGTGTAGTGGGTGCGGGAGGGGTAGCAGGAGTGATTGATGCTTGCCTCACCCCATCCCAAGGGTCTCAAACTGACATGGTCATCACCAGCCCTCCAAGGACTCTCCCCAGGACTAAAGACACAGGGGAGCCGGTTCCCGGGGAGCGAGACAGGGACAGAGACAGGGACAGTTGCCTGCCTGTCTTCCAGGTACGTCCCTCCCCTTCCTCCTCTCCTGCACTCCTTCACAGGACCTCCTCCTCATCCCGTGCACAGGACGGCCCAGTGATCCGTATTGACCTCCCAAGAAAGAGATATCCGGCCTGGGATGCACACTTTATTGACCGGCGCCTCCGCAAGACTATTCTACTTCTGGAGACCACATCAGCCGTCAGCCCCAGGATACAGTACAGGAGTAGCATGATGGGCAGCAAAGAGGTATTAGAATATGAAACAACTGTCTAAGCCAACAGGGGCTCTTGAATTTAAAAGTGCAGTCTGGGACCAAGGCTGAGCCTGAGATCAGTTCTCATCCCAGGACTACCTACCCCAGGGGAAGCATGGAAAGGAGACACTGAGCGTCAGGCAACTCTTTAAGAATAGAGGTTGTCAAACTTGATTGTAAAATGTAAACCGCAATCTGGGACCAAGGCTCTCCCCTTAGGCTACAGTACAGGAGTAAGTAGCATGAATGAGCCGCGGAAGTAAATAGAGTAATACTGAAATGGGATAATCTTCATCTTTTCTAAAAGCTTGGAGGTGAGACATTTAATCTCTCATCCTGGGACCAAGGAGTGTTAGATTTAGTTTCATCCTGCATGGCCAGAACAAGGAGTAAAAGGATTTGAGAGGAATGAAGTTGCAGAGCTTGACATATTTGAGAAACTGTAAGCTGCATGAACTTGAGCCTCGGATCCCGGAGACTCAACAGAGACTTACCAAGGAACTTTTAGAGACTAGTTGCTAGAGTTTGCACAGGACATGCAATCATTTGGTTTGGTAGCAAATTAGGCACTGACTAAAAAATAGGGAATCATTATCTAACAAATATTGCTTTAGAGATGTGCAGGTCAGACTTCACCTAGACGTCCAGGTTCAAACTGTGCTAAATTTGTTTGAAAAGTGATGTCTAGCTTTTTTAGAAATCTTGGTTGGATATAATAGGTTAGATATGTTGTTTCAAAAGCATTTAAATGAATATGTTTAAGTGAGGCAGGTCATAAATACAGGATAATAAATATAAAAAATATGAATGAAACATAACTATAATGTAGATGTTTCACTTTTCAACCACATTTAGCCTAGTTTTAACCAAGGCAGGTAGATTTATTTTTTACCTCAAAATCACCAACTCATTTCTAAATGAGTGTGCTTTGTATTGTATGTGCAATGACTTTGCAGAGTATGGTATATTTACACTTGACAGGAATTCATTTGATTTAGGAGGGAGTCAAATAAGATTTTCTTTATTTTTTTAAAACCACCTTGATTCCAAAAGTTTGCATGTCCCTAACAAACTTTGGTTACTGTCCTTTGAGCATTCTGTTTGTGTTGTCTAAAGAGAAATGTAGTCTACACTGGCCACCAGTCTCATGAGAACACAAGGTCCATGAAATGTAGGCTCACAAGTCTCACAATCTAGGTCCAGATGGTTTATGAAATGTATGCCTGAAATACAAGTGATAACAGTCATCCATCCATATGGGAGCAGCCATAGCAAAAGTCCCACTGTTTACATCCCATGCACTGTCACCCCCAACCTGAGAAAGGACTTGTTTGGAAAAATCAATCAGGACTGGATGTAAGGTGGACGACTTCTGCATTGGCTACCACAATATGGCATGCTATAACTCACACAAACAGGCCTGTGATGTACAGATGAATAAATGCAGATGTCAGATAAGCTATTATAATAAGCTGTAGTTAAGTGAGGAATGATTTTTGGTTGAAGAAGCTTTGTTTACTCGTTAAGAGTCTAAATGTTGTCCACTTTTCTTGGAATACATACCATGTAGAGGTATGAAGGGTATCATGAGTAAACTCATTATGCTATGAAATATTTTCCAGTGTTTGTTTTTTAGGGAGAACAGTAGCTGGCGAGAGATATGTCTTTTAATCAGGTCAACAGACCCTAAAGAAACCTAGAACAGTTTGTGGGAATGTGAAAACACTAGGGCACATACAGTCAGAGGTACAGCAACAGTATGTGCTAAGAAAACTGATAACAAAAACTCAAAGATGCAAAGTACCATGATATTTTTGCAGGCTAGCTAGTTAGCAATAGCTACTGTTTGTTGTTACAGACTTTCTGAAAAGCTGTTTTGTTTACAAAATGAAACCATGTACAGGCCTTTTATTCAAAGTAGATATGTGGACTGACTAGTTACTTCATCAGTAGATTGACCGAGGAAAACATAAAATGGTAAGAACTGATGACAACTTCTCTTTGCACCTTTAAACTGCTGTTGTGATGCCCTGAAGCAAGGAACAACAAAATCAGCAGAGCTGATCAGCAACCAATTTCAGAGGTCAAAGTTTAAACACAGGTGTGAAAGAGTGTTACTATCAATTAGAAGCAGCTGGATTCTGTGAACGTCAGACATGGTCAGCAACAATATCATAACGAAGAACAGTTTTTATAAAATCACTAGCATCAAAGCTAACTCCTTTCCTGTCTCATATTACACAACAGATTTCTCTTCGGCAGTCTCTCTTTGAAGTTCTTTTCAAATACATTTTTTTCTTTAAAAGCCTTTAGGGTTAGTCGGTGCATTGATCCAACTGAATCGTCATGAAGTGGGAGCTCTTTAAGTCCATCCCAGAAACATTTAAACCGGTTTTAGATAAAGACAGGAGAAGGTGTTGGGGTTTTTAGCAATGCACTCAAAACCATTTCTCTAAAAAACATTAAATTCCCTATGTGACCCTGATGCATCTCAAAAAAAGCATAAAAGCATGTTGATTAAAACACTTTTAAAGATGCATTTGAGATACTGTGAAGTGATAAAGGCTCTCAGTTTTTGACATAGTTTAACCTTTGTTTTTTAACCTTAGTAGCTGTTGTACCTAGATTTGTTTGCATTACAACCCAACAAACATTTTAGAAGATGCCAACGTTCAGGGGGTCAACAATTCATGGTTGACTGACACGAGCACAAAAACCAAAATATTATGGCACAGTAAATACTCATTAAACTGCTGTGAACTTATGTCAAAGATACTTAGATTCTAGTGTTTACAAAGCAGGACAAGCACCGTCTTTGGACGACTTAAAATGGCATCTGAATTTTAATATTGGTACTCTCCTTGCTCATCTCAACGCTGATGCAGACTGTTTTATCAACAACCAAATTTAACTGAAAAACTTAAGATATTTTCTTAACAACAAGCCTTTCATCCAGAGAAACTGTTGAATATGAACCTGTTCATCGTATTAACCCTGATGAACAATAGGAAGAAAACATTTCCTGTAGATTTAAGCAGTGTACTGTTAACTTTTTGAGTAGTGAAGCCTTCAAAACAGTTCCATCTTGCTTCCACCTGGAGACAAAAAAAACCTGTTGTTGTTGTTGCAGTTGTGGTTTTAATTATCACCCTTATGCTGATGATGCATGTATCTATTCTGAGGTATTGAAGGGACTCCAGGAGAAGTTTTTCCGACCTTGTATACTTTAAGTTGATGAGTAGAGTCACTAACAGCGGTTCATATACTTGCTTTTGTTTACGCATGTGGAAGCAGCATTGTTGCTTAAGTACGTTGGGGAAGATTACGTAAGTTCCACCTGGGGTCAGATCAGGGGCGAATCACCCCTGACTAAAACCAAAATAACATAAAATAAACATAATTAAACATTGTGACACTCAAGGATGCTACTCAATAGTTAACTTCAAAAAGTTGTGTGTGACAAGTTGTGTTAGATTGTCTTCAAAACTTTCCACCATTGTTGTTGTCATTTGTTCAGTCTGCTGCCCGGCCCACATCGTTCAGAACCATACTTCAGTGCTCACATTGTTTATGTGTCTAATTACATCTTCCAGATGGGTTGTGTTTTTTCTTCATGAGATCAATCAACATTTGCAGGATCACTGACTACACATACTGTATATGCATTGTTAAAAGCAAGTATATAACCGCTCTAATCCTCACAAGGTTTGTGGTTTTACTTCCAGTGGAGACCCTGAGGGCAAAAATGTCCATATAAGCTCATATGTGTGTCTCCTCTGCAGGGAAACTGCTGTGTCAGTTTTACTCTGGAATCAGGAATATAATTTAAAAATGACTAATGGTATTAACTTGATAAGAAGAGTTTTATTATCCTGACAGTGTTGTGTTCTACCTGAAGCTGTGGATGTTGGTACAGTGGTGACAGTCAAGGCGATGTTAATGGTGCTGAAAATGACTCTGTGTCAGGAAAGATTATGCCATGTCGAACACGATAGGCTAATGTACAGATAATGCATCAACCACCCAATCATGGGCCGAGGCTTTGTTTTCCCTGATTGGATAATGAACCAGTCCTTTGTTGTTGAGGTAAAATAACAGTTAAAAGTGGTGCGCTGAATATATATCAACTTGAACAAATCATGTTAAAAAGTAAACAGTGAGTTTAAAAAAACTCATATCATCTTTTATTAATTGATGCAAGTATTTATGTTTATTTATTTTTGTATTTGTTTTATATCTATTTATCTATTGTTTACTCACTCAGTGGCCATGTCTTTGGTATGACTCTTATATTAAGATGTATAAACTGAAAATAGATTTTTTTTTACTCATTCTATATATCTGTATATACCAGCGTGGCGCTATATTAGGACATGTGTGTACGAGTATGTGTGCTTTGGTTTGTATGTACGTATTGTATGTACAGTATGTATGTAAGGATGTGCTCTAAGTTTTTTTGATAATGCTGCTTAAACATCCTCTGAGTGAACGAGCAGAAAAATAAACCAGTGGTGAAAATATCTATGACGCTGTTAAAAAAAGAACTCAACAAACTGTGCTGATAACTGTAGATGGGAACAATACTGTAGTAAACATGGCTGAACAGCCGTCGAAATAAACTGCTGTGCCCGCGTTTTCTTTTATGACATTTGAGGTGCAACTTAACTATTTACATGTTGTACTTTTAGTAAAATTTTGAATGCACTTTAAATTCATTTTTGCAATAAGTGAAGCTTTGTTATTCTCGTTCACTACATATGAGAGGAAAATCTCAACTCCGACAATATAGATACATATTATATTAGAATATATGGTGCAGTTCTATAGAAAAAAACTAGATAAAACTACCTAAAAGTCTATAGTAGTGCTTGTAATATAGTAGCACCACTTTGATCTGCTACAACATTAAAGTGCTTCTTAGAGGTTAATGTATTAATAATTTAAAACACTCTGAAAGGGGCCATTCTTTAAAATGAGTTCTTTCATTTTTTATACTATGAAAATTTGAACTTGTAATGGCATGGGGGTATTGCAACTTTTGCATTGAGTGAATGCTTCTCGGTCCACTGAATGGCTAACCCTGTCAAAAATTCACTTTATATACTTCTTTTTTGAATTGCCAGAGCCATTTGGTGGGAAGTTACTGCTTTGGTTATGTCCCAAAGAAATGTTTAATCGAGTAAGTCATACTTTAATAAAAATGTTTTTTGGAGATTACTAGGCTTAAAGTGGATCTGGGAGCATGCTAGCTTGATTGATAGGTGCCTCAGTCAATCACATTCAGTTATATTGATGGGGAGCATAATTTGCTAGTTTGAAGAAACAATTGATCAAAAACCATTCCTTTTTCCTTTCTAACAATTCAAGCTCTTCTGTCCGTTTCTCATGTTGAATGGCTCTAAATACTACATTACCCATGAGCCTCAACAGCTACGTGTTACAATCACAAAACACTGTACCACAGGAGATTAATTTAGACCGATCCAAAATCTAAAAATGTATTTAATATTTAAGTTCTACAAAGCTCAACCTCTAACTTTAGTCCACCAACAGAGGCTGTAGCACTCTGATTGGCTGCATTTTACTAACAGAGGTTGGTCTGTATATTTGGACTGAACTGAGGATTTTCGAGATGTAAACATATAGTAAGTATGAGCAAGGTGGAGCTGAAACCCTCTCCCCTGAATCTTCCCGCCTTGTTTCTCTGGTTTCCTCTGTCTTTCCGGCGCCAAAAAAATCACTCTGTCGAACCGACATCCTTTGATCTCTCCTTCTCTCTCTTGCATCAGCATCCCTCCATCTTGAGGATTTGTTGTTTATTTGGTGGGTATCTCTGGAGATCCAGCGACCAACTTGCTCTTACTCTTCGAGTCCAAACTGCACTGTTTGTTTTTTGGGGGTGTTTTTGCCCCTCTACCCACTTTCTTTCCCTCCCTTGCTCCCTCCTTTCCATCCTACGTTCTAGTCTTTGTCCATCTTGACTTCCTCTTCTTCCTTTCACTTCCGTCCTCCCCTAGCTGTCTCCTCCTCCCCCTTCTTTGTTCTATGTCTACCCTTCTACCGTCTTCTACTTTCAACTTTTCCTCCTCGTCCTTTGGCTATGTCTTCCTTCTTCTCCTCATCAACCTTTTTGTCTATCCCTTCCATCTTTTTCCTGCCCTCCCTCCTCTTCCATCTGTCTCTTCTCCTACGTGTTTATTCTCCTCATTTTTTCCTCTCCTCTTGCATCAGACCTCACATGTGATTCTGGAACGTGGGGTCTTTCAAAACTGAGGCTTCTTTGATTATGCTGATGTGCATCAATTCACGCAAATTTCATTCAGTGCACACTCTCACACACACTTGTAAAGACACACACACATTTTTGGAGATATAGAGTTGATGCAGCGGCAAAATATATCAAGGTTTGACATACTTTGAAGTTCACACAAGCATGACTGATGTGTGAGTGCGAGTGCGAGTGTGTGTGTGTGTAGGGGGGTTCAAAGAGCGAGAGAACATCAAGAGCAGGTGAGTGCATGAGAATAACCTATATGTGCATTTATTAAGTATGTGTGTAATGTGTGTATATGTGTGTATGTTCCAGTGTTTTTCCAAATTAAACATCAGCAAACAAGAAACTCATTTTCAGAAAGAGCAAGACTACTGTAGAAATTAATTTCATGTCCATGTTCAATTAAAGGTGCAAAGTTGTAGCCTATTTTTCAGTTTGATGAAGAAAAGGGAAAATATAGAATATTTCCTTTCTTGACATTTTGTGAGTTTGTTTGTTTAATTATTAGATTAAAAAAACTAAGACAGCTTGTGTAACATCGTAAACTCGCCGATCTCACACAATATATATTCAGCTTTGACACATTAGAAGTGTTACTCCTTCACACTCCAGGTTAGTTCATTTATTTATGTTTTAAACTAAAATTCTGTCCATATCTTACACATAAACGTTTTAGGCAGGTGTGGGAAAATGCTGTAAAGTATAACTGCTTTCAAAAATAGATTATATTTCTCAATTAACAAAATGCAAAGTGAGTGAAGTGAGTCTTGTTGAAGGACCTCAGCAGGTGGGTTGGCAAAAACATCTTGGAGAACTAACTATAGTTCTTCCGTGGATTAAGGCAGCCTCAGTTGCTTCTCTCTTTTCATGTAATCCCAGAGAGACTCAGTGATGTTGAGATCAGAGCTCTGTGGGGGTCATACCCATCACTTCCAGGACTCCTTGTCAGCAATCACTTCAGATGCCTCCCTGATGGTTTTGCATGATGAATAAGTATCTGCCTGTACTTCTCGGCATTGAGAAGACCATTAATTCTGACCAAATCCCCAACTCCATTTGCAGGAAATGCTGTCACTCGTTCTTGTACTGCTCTTCAGCCCTTCTGCGAGCAAGTAATTTTTCTGCACCCCATTTCCTGTGTTTTCATGCGTAGATTAGTTGCTTGGCTTTGTTTTCATGTCATAGGTATAGCTGTTTGGTCGCAAGTCTTCCATGAATGCCACTTCTGACCAGATTTTGGACAGGGGATGGCTGTACCAGGGTCCACTGTTTTCTGCAGCTCTGATGGCCCTGCTGGACATCTTCCAGTTGTGTAGGGAAGTACGCATGATGTGCCCTTCGTCTGATGCAGAAAGTTTCTTTGTTCGATCACTACGGTCCTCCGGACAGCACATCTGGAAACCCCTGTCGGCCTTGAAATTTCTGCCTGTGTCTTGCTGCTGTGCTCAGTCTTGCCACAGTTTATGACTTTTGACAGAAAAGTGTCCTCAGCAGCCTTACCTTGTTAGCTGAGTTTGGCTCTTCCTCACCCAGTTTCAGGGATGTGCACAGACAGCAGGGGCTCAAGTGAAAAAAAGGACACTTCTTAACACCTAATTTGCATGTCAATCTGGCAATAGTGATTACGTTATTAGTAGTGGTGGGCCGTTATCTGCGTTAACGTGAGACTCTTATCGGGCGACAAAAAAAATATCGCCGTTAATCTATTCTCAAAGTTGGGTTGGGAGCTGGGTCCATACTACGCAAGCTATGATGACTTTCACCTTGATATTTTAGCGCAGATGTATACTTAGCCGGATTGCACTGTAGGGGGCAAGAAAGTCTTCGAACCTGTGTGTAGGCTATGCCTACTGTGAAATTACCACATCAAACGTGACGTGCTAACATGGATGCAGCTGTTGCTGCGTTTCATTTACCTCGGA
>JAPMOB010239754.1:0-16348 GCA_029875015.1 Lepomis gibbosus | reverse complement strand
TTTCATGTGTGCAGAGATAAATAAAAAGAACAGAAAGGCAGTAAAGCAGATAACACTATATCATTTCAGATCCAGTTTGATGCCAGTGCCCTGTTTCTGTAGGGAGCAATTTGCTTGTTTTCCTCCAGGCTCCAGCAGCAGCGGCATTGCCGACACCTCCTCTTCCCCCAAAATGAAGAGGCCTCTGCTGGGGAAATCACCTCTCAGCTTGGCCTCTCCACTCCTAGATCCCTCATCTCCTGCGCCGTAACCTCTGAAAGCACCCGCAGTGCGACCATTACCCAGGCACTGGGGCTTTAAGCAGGGGAAGATGGATCTAGAGGGTGTCCCCAGCCAAAGCTCCACACATCGCTCCTCTGTATTCCACACCATTACTTGTCTAGCTGCCTGCCGAGCTTTCTTGCCTCCTCTTTCCCCTCTTTTTTCTCTCCTTTTGTTAGCCACTAAAGTACATGGCTGTAAAAAGATATAAATATCTGGAGGCGTGAGCCACATCCAATAAAGCAAACTGATGTGAAGGGCTGTGACAGGCGATCACACCATTTGAGGAGTGTGACGGCAATTTATTCGCTCAGTGAAGACTGTAAGGCCTTGAAGCAGTCCACTGGAACCAGAAGACAAATGGACATAGATCTTGGTAAACCATTGTATAGTGGGCAAATGTTACATTGGTTCCATATTTACTGTAGTATTTAAAGTGATTGTCCTTTGACCATTTTATATATTAGGATCAGTAGAATGTATGACTAAGATAGTACCACAAAAGCGGTGCTAAATAAATAGCCAACTGACTTCTGTCACTGGCTTAACTCAGTTAGCTGCTAATACTGTCAGAACCATCCCTTGCGCATAAATAATCTGCTAATTATATGAAACCTCAGCAAAACAAAGAGTTGATGGCGTGCTTTGATCTGCCATGTGGGGCTCCGTTTGGAGGACCCAGCAGGTGGTCTGAAACAAACCTGAAAGGGAATCGTTGCCCTACCTCCATATCACACATTCAAACCTCCGTGTCTCTTATCTCACAGACCCCACAAAACAGCCGCTCTGTGTGTGCTCAAAGTGCGACACATCAAAACGCCGCGCTTAAAAGGCGGGCCTCAACAGTGCAGTTTTCAGGAATCTCAAATGAAGCTTTTCATGCTGCGACTGTGCTTTTCACATATTTTTGTGTCAGTACCCACTGGAAGATGCTGCAACTTGGGGATAACAAGAGTTGTACTCGTTGAATGTCAACACATTTATTATTATGGCTTGACAACAAGTTTGTCCATTTGTTTGGTGATGAAGACACAGTTTTCAAATTGTGGAATCGCCATAATTTACTGACTGGCAAGTGTTTCAAGTGCACATATCTCAGTGCACATTGGCTTCTTTCCAACCTCACATGGCAAGACATGTCATTGCTGGACATTGCTAGAATTTGAATCATGCGTAAGTGGACCTTTGGGAATGATCATAATTACTGCCATCCAGGATCATTCAGCAACTCGCACAAAGAAAGGAACTATAAATGATGGGGGCACCGAGACCTGCTATTGACTGTACAGATTTCTATTGAGTTCACTTAGTGACACGATGTTTCTATAATACACTCATGTCCTAATGAGCTGCTGTTCATCAGTGATCATAAAGATGCCACTGTAGTTCTGTCCCTTTCCTTAGCTCTTCTTTCCCTGTTGGCCCTTTCTGTTATTTTCTTAAGGTGTTGGTGAAACACCATAATGTAAAAATGTAAACGTGCTGTCCAGAGTGCCTACAAAAACGCACACTGTGGCACAAAGATGCCTAAAACAAAGGTGAAATTGACAAAATAGCTAAATGGTCCTCAACACGTTCAAACTAAATGGAGGAGTTTATTAAATAATCATATTTCCTCCACATAAAGAAAAAGAAAAGAAAAGTCCTTTTGGATGAGCTAAGACACAGGCCATTAGCAAACTGTGTATTTCATTTGGGTCTTGAAAAAGTATATGTATAAATTATGTACAGTATACTATATTACTGTATTAATGTTTTATGGACGTCAGCCCCCACACTCTGCCTCTATTTGTCTCTTTTCTACAGGTTTTATAAGGGGAAAAACAGCCAGATAAAATGAAAATAATGTATATAAGATATATAGCTACAGTACAGAATTTTACAAAATGTGTCTAAGTAGAAATCTGAATGCATTTAAAGAGCTTCAATAGACAGCTGCATATATATTGATAGATTATTACAATTTGACCGTCATCTTGTAGGACTAATTAACGAGACTAAGAGTCTACACTAGTGACTCTATAAGGCTGTACTGCAACAGAGGGTTGAGCTACATACTAACATCAGCATGCTGACATGCCAACAATGACAATGTTGAGGTTTAACAAGGAATCTTTACCCCATGGTCAACGTCGTAGTTTAGCATGCTAGCATCTGCTAATTAGCGCTAAACACAAAAAACAGCTGAGGCCGATGAATTTGACAAAGTCAATAGATCACCAGAGTCTTTATGATACATCATTTGGGGAACATGAATGTCCGTACCAAAATGTATGGTAATGCTGAGATAATTCAACAAAGTGGTGGACAGACCTGACAGGCTGACATCCCTTGAACTAAGCAGCTAGTATGGATGAAAGCCCATAAAATAAAAGCTGTGACCTCCTCTAGGTCGGGTGCTTGGCAAACCTGCAGTACTTTCGTAAGTCGCGGTTCACACCAAGAGTGTGTGGTAAAGGCTTGACGTATGACTGAACATGCAGACACACTGAGGAGGCTCAAAGCTGCAGACAAAAACACTAATGGAGGAAGTCAGGTGGAAAATGTAAGCACAGTAGTACTAATTGACCTGACAGACACCTCCAGTGTGTCTCAGTGGAGGGAACTGGTGGCATGGACTTCTGCGTAGCTGAGGTGTGTGAGGCACTCCTCTCTGTCATTTGGCTGTCTGAGGGTCTGGAGTCCCCAGCCATTTTTCTCTTTTAATTCCCTCTCTTTGTTTTGCGCCCTCCCACTCTCTAAATATTGCTTCTATCTTTGTGTCCTTTGCTTGTCCATTCATCTGTCATTCAGTGCAGCTCTACTTTAAAAAAACAAAACATGTTGCCACACACACACACACACACACACACACGCACTCATACATCGTTCTATTTCAGAAGTTACCACTCAGACCCAATCCCAGTAGTGCTGTCCCCAAAAAGCCTCCTCCATCAGCGTAACATAGTGCATCTAAGTGCTGGAGCGGATATCACAGTGTGTTGGTTGACCCTCTAAAGTGACAAAAAGTACAGCAGCAGCAGCACCAGCAGCACATAAAAACAACATCAGCACTCTGGGCCACACCGGAGCAATTCCTTACCGCAGCAAACCCAAGAGAAACAGCAACAAAGGAGCCGTTACAGTTGCTGATGATCTTAATTGAATGAGATTTATGTTTAAGTTTGTGTTGTGTCCATGCATTTTGAAACAAACATCTGCCCAATCCATTTTTAGATTGCACATTTTAAGATTTCCCCCCTCAACACAGTAAGGCTGAGGGATTGCGTACTTGTGCGTTTGCATCAGACACCTCCCGGGGCATGGGGGCAATGAGCTGACAGTAATTGGGTTTGATTTAATGCAGTAATGTATCCAACACAGCTGCAATGCTAAACAAGCTTATGCATACAAGTACCATCTATTTACCTCTGGCGTGAATTTAGTATCTCAAATGCACTCTCAATTAAAAGCTCTGGAGTGCATGAGTCATTTGTTTTATTCAATTCTATATCATTAACTTCCAATAAATTCCTAAATTAACTTTTGAGAAAGTGTAGCTACTTAATAAATACATGAGAAAACACGCAATGCGATTTTGCAGAACATACTGCACAGGAAGAAAAAAAAATTCAATGTAGATTTCTCTTTGCATGAGTTGAAGTGCACTTGATGTACCTATCAAGACACTAAAAGAGTCTTAATACCACACAGATCGCAGGGGACGATACGGTAAATAAAATGCTTGTCATATTTTATTAAAGTTTTCAAAATGTACTCATCTACTGTGTTTTGTCATGCAAGTCTGTTATTTCACAAGGAAACACAAACTCTCCCTTTTCTAAATGTAGGCCACCACTAAATTAATTGTTTAATAAATCATTGACGAGAAAATTCAATTTTTTACGAAAAAGAGCAGGCAGGTGGTATTTCATGACAGCAGATATGGTGCAGTTTGTCAACTAGAATAACATCATCCATGGCCATCCAGAACCATTAGGAAGTCAAAGCCCATCTGCGTCTCTCCCCCGTGAGCTGCCATGTTAAAGAATACATGTCTCCAACACAGTGCACTGTCATGTAAGGACAGATGCTAGCATCAAATGGAGAAATGGAGTAAAGTGTGAGTACACAGCCACACAACAGTGTGTATACATGCACTTTTATGATCTTTATCTAGTAGTGACCACGAACACATGCAATGTCATGACTTTGTGCAAATGCTGGCTTATGCACTGATCTAATATGACGGGACACTGCAACCTCAAACAGGTACAACCGCACAGAACACACAGAGTGTGTATTTATCCAGCTACTCCCAATTGGGCAGCCTAACACATGCTCAACCTTGTAAATCAAATCATGAACAGAATATTTATTTTCATATTTCACGTTTTCGATCGGTCAGGTCCCCGCAAAAATGTTTCCATCTAACTCACAAACGGGGTGCATAAATCATGCAGTGACCTTTTTGTGGTGGAGTAAGCAGAGGACAGGCAGTAGCTTTAGTTGTCCCGGGATGTAACTTTTCACTGTGCGTGTGTATGTGCATGGATTATGTGCCCTAACTGGACCACAGACTAGGGGGTTTATACTACAGTGGGTTTCAAAAGTTTTTGTATTAAGTTACATTGGTTCAAATGCATGTGTTTTTATGGTTATACTGCTTGTTTTGCATTAAGTCATGTGGAAAATGTGGCATTACTTTAGGCTTAAAAAACAGAACACACTTTTGTTTAAACTATCTGTATAAAGAAAACACACTCCGCTCCTGAGTTCACTAACTTACCTTAATTGAGACAAACAATCCAGATATGCTGGTGGCCGGTGTGGTTGGAGGTAAAATACATGATATAATGACACCACACAAATAGTAAGCCATAGCTACAATCTGGCCTGTGAAGCGAGACCATGTCATTTTAAAAGAAGAAACTGAACATTTCCTCTTTCACACGGACAGTTAAATTCATTAGCAATAAAGCACACAATTTTCTCAAGTCAGTACACTCAGGGGGTTTTGCTGTTGGGGGAAATTGGGAGAGTGCATATTTGATCTGGTATGACCAGGACCTTATGGTGGCTAATGTTAGCAACATATAACAGATAAATGATACTGAGTGTGACTGACATTACTAAGTCACTTCTGAATTTATTGCAGTAATGTTACATTATATATTTGCAGTTACCATTAACCCATATTTTCCACTTGTAGCCACAGTGGCTGCTGTTCAGCATAGGCTTGCTTTAAGGTACATTTACAACCTATGATAAACTTGTTTTCATTTAGCTGTTTTATTGTTTTGTTATTATGCAAAATCTGCATGTATCTTATAAATTGTGAACACCGTTTTACATTATGTTCTCCCAAGAACAATGTGAGCATCATTTGTTTCAGCAAATGGCCAAAAACGATGCATGGTTACATTCAAGTGATAAATCCCTCGTTAGGCTGTCTTGATTATGACTCCTGTACACCTTGAGCAAAGGAGGAAGTAGTGTGAAAAAAAAAACACACACTGAAATCATTGTTCAGCAGTAGTCTTTGCTTAACTTTGTTTAACCATCCAAGATGTGCAGGGCAATTAATTTCATCCAGCCCTGACAATTACAAATCCCACTTTCATCACTACATATAATTAGAAACTGTTTTATGGTCCTTCAGGGAAAACAGGACCTCTCTACGGTCCGTGACTCTTCAAAATGTTGGCTCTTGATTTGTCATCTGCTTGTGACTTGTGCATGAACATAGAGTATTACATAACAATTTTTAAAAATCCTGATAATAACCCTAAGACAGAAAGGACCTAAAACCTATTTTCATAGTGATCATTCAACTATAAGCAATGAACTCAAAATAACAAAACGCAGTTCGAACAGTTAGCTTAATGAAAGAGTGTTTAACTTATATGAATTAATAATACCTTTTCCCAAAATTGAAATTTAATTGTTGCTTGTCTAGTCATGAATAGTCAAGTTTATAAAGAAAAACTCAAGAACTTGAAGCCAGGTTTTCAGGGATTTTAAAAATATTTTTGCCAATGTGTTGAGATTCAAAACTTACGTAACCTAACCTAAAGTTATCTCTTATCTAATTTTATTATTAGCGCAAGCGCAAATAAAACAGAAACTGTATATAGTTAAGGTTGCATCTGTACATATTAATCATGATTATTCATAATGTTTTCCCCAAGACATTTTCACTTTGATGCAGATTCACAACTCTCTTCATTATCTGTCCAATCATCATAATCAAAGCCTTTGAGAAATTAAGACTTTAAGACAATGCAACACAATCAGACATAAGTGTAGGGCAGCTGTTTAGACATAACACAGCACTGGAAATTGCTAATTCTCCCCTGCTGATTATGTAAATACCACTAGATCCCAATCTCAAAACACCATTAATCATGTCCGTATGGTTTGACTGTGTGTTATTTCAATTTCCTTGTGAAGGGCTCATTTAAGAAGCAAAGCTAATCAATTGTGTCTCATTATCATTGCATAGATCTGTCTGTGACACTGTACACTCAATGCTAAGGTTGACAAAAGACTGATACTTAAACAGTTCAGTGCCGAGGGAGAACATCAGCAGTCTGGAATACTCTACTCCACCTGTCAATGGCATTGAAAACTAATGTTTAGTCAGAGCTAATTATTAATGTAAATCTAGCCTCGACAGTTCTTTGAGCTAAATATTATCATGCTAACATGCTCACAATGACTGCTGCTGTTGTTTAGCAGGCCATGTTCACTATCTTACTTTAGTGTGTTTGCATGCTAACATTTGCTAATTATCAGAGTCTGCCATTATTTTTACAAAAAAATGATAAAAATTGACACATTAACATATGATAAACTGACATGCAACCTTCATGCTTTTTATATACACACATTCTAAAGACCTTGATGTTGTCTAATCACCTGCGATCATTTGTAATTAAAGAAACCAATTTTCCGAGTATTGTCATTGTCTCTAAACATGCAACCTAAAACACACATGTACATAAATATGCAAGTACATAAATCACATCATACACAGCTAAAACTGGCTGTTTAAATTAGTCAAGGAAACAAACAGCACGTGGCACCAATACTAATGAGACTTTCACCTCTCACTTGTGCTGGTATTTTAATTATAAATTGTTGTGCAGCATGCTTTTAATGACTTGGTTTTAATAGAAAGCACAAATTAATTGTGTATATCTTGCTGCCATGCCACATTGAAATTGTCCCGGGAATTGGAGTAATGAAGAATCAATGGAGCAACATATTGGATGTAGATGTTCATCAATATGGTTGTAACCAAGGAACAACCTTCCTGCTTGTGGATTCATGTCATGGCTAAGGAGTTTGGGTGGGTTATCTGAAGATGGTAAACTATGGACCTATAAAAAAAAATCAGAGGCTTTTTAAAAAAAATAGACATTGTTATCATAAAGTGTACTGTATCTTAAAAGTCAAGAAGAGTGCAGAAAAGAGTCCAGTGTCTAGACACTGGCTGAGTCAGCCACGGAAATGATATGCATTTTCTGTCACTCGGCCCGGCAGGAGACACATTTGGGGCTTGTCTGCCAGACGTGTCTACCCTGTTCCTGGGCTCCAATTGCTTTCTGTCCACTATCTCTTGTGAGGGACAGTTATCCCACATTTGAATTAACATGCATTCCACTTTGGATTGCTGCCTTCTATGAAAATAACATGAGAGGCGAAGATGGGGAGACAGACTAATTTAAAAACAGGCTGGGGAAAAAAAGAAGCAATTGGCGACACTGACGGAGGTAGCAGGAGTTGGAGTAGAGGGTGGAGAAGAGAAGAAAGGAGAAAGGGGTCCTTTGAAAAACATACGAAAGGTGGGAAGGGATACACCTTTGTAGTATGTATCCATATTTGAATCATATAAAACAGGAAAGGCTCCTCTGCTTATCAAGGGAAGCCATCCCCCCTGCTCCATATTCCTCTCCTCCAACAGACTGTGAAAGATGATATTAGTGGGTGTCTGCTGCCTCTCATTTCACACCACAACCTGTGCAGCGATTGGATTTTGTGCCATTTAGAGTCAAAAAGTGGTCAGACGGTGAGACAGTGGGGAAGTCTGTAACAGTGTAGTAGGTGCTATTTGGTTATGCGTTCTGACAGGCGTAAAGGGAATAGTGTGCTTGTGTTTCCACGTGTTCAGGACGCGATGGCCCTGTGCACTTAACTCATGGGTATATTATCATGCTCCTGCTGGTGACAAGGTGTGGGTTGCCCACAGCTACACAGCTGCGGGGGCATGTGGCATGATGGGAGCTGGCTGACAAACAGTGGGTAACCAAGCGTCAGGAGAGTAGCCAGTCATATCAGCGTGCAGGCAAAAGGCAAGGTCCAATTGAATTCCTTTAAGCAGGCGAGGGACATTTACTTCCACAGCGTCCTCCTGCCAACCGCCCCCCTACTGAAACCTGTCGGTAAAGTTCTTGGTAAGCTGTCAGTCATGCTGAATAGCCATTTTCACACATAGTATTGGTACGGCAAGCTCTCTTTGAATTGCTTTGGAGGTTCTGGTTCCCTGATAAGATCGCATATGACATCCTTGTGACAAAATGACGTGCTTTATTTGTACCACCAGGAAATAGGTGACATCACACAAATAACAGTGTGAAAAAGCTACACTTTTTATGATTAATACTGATACTGGTTGTTGCAAGTTCATTTATATGATGTTACTTTTTTTGATATATGTCTCTATATTAAGAGTGAGAGCTGTAGCAAGCAAAGTAAATCACACACAAAAGGTTAAAGTCAGACACCATATTATTTTGACAAGTAGTTTTCCCGAAATAAAGGTTGTGGTTTGCATGTTTGCTGATGTGCTCGTAATCCTGTTTCATGCTCTCCTGGAGAGGAGTCGCACCATCATCCCCAGGCATGACAATCCCACCTACAGGAGTATAGCAGCAACCTCCGCAACAGCAGTATGACTGATGTGTTTACGCATTCTCTTATCATATTTACCACTCAGTATCCTCACTACAGACTACTCAACATTTACAGTGACTGATTCAAAAACCATCAACAACAGTGGTGCATTATTTGAAAACGTGGGGGCAGCTCTACTGTTGCCGCAACATTTTTCTTCATATAGCAGCATATTGAGTACAAGCATCCATCCAGGATGTGAGGAAATAACAAAAATCTAGTTTGAGGAATGCACAGCACAGTTTCAGATAGTCAACTTACTTCTTCCACAGTGGGGCTAAATGCTCAAGAGGCAGGAGAGGGGGATAATTTAATAACGCCTACACACTCTCATTGCAGCGAAATCGAGAAATAGATGGCAGTGTGCTAGTCATCCCTTACCTCATGATTAGTGTGATTTTCAGTCTCTAGATAGCCCAAAAATGTACAGAGGAGAGGTCAGCCTTCAGAAGCAGACAAAATGATTTGGAAGATATCAGTGACAGTCGAGGTGACGCTCTTTCTCTGTGTGCTGATGCATGATGTTGCTCAGAAAGAAAGATAGAAAGAATGGGAGATTGCAGTATAGGATGAGATAAAGAACTGAAAAAAAGCTGTCTATTGATACACTGCTGCAAATTTTCTACTGGCCAGCTCTGACAAAAATGGATGATTTTTATTAAGAGCCTTGGCTCCTAACAGAGGAAGGCCATCTTTGTGGTGGTAAGAATAGAAAGGGAGTGTCGCACTGCTCTTATTTTGGAGGGGAGGGTTGTATCTTTGGGGTGTAAATATGGGGAACTGAACTGAAATTAGGATTATTCTTCCTTTTTATGTAATGAAATATAAACTAAAATGACAGCAACTAAAGTGCACATTTTTTACATTTTTCAAAAGAGCATAAAACCATTTTTGACAACATATTAGTGCTAATGTCTAAGCTTTTAGCCTCTGAGTGGCTATTTCCTACAGCAGTGTTTCGCTGACATTTGAGGAGTAGTACTGCGCTACCAACTGGAGCATGTTATAGTCCTGTACTGTATACTCCTTCCCCCCCTTTTCACAAAGCTCACATAGTGTAGCTGTAACTATCCATATAAGATAATTCTCCCTTTACACCATGCTACATTTAGAAGAAATGATCATTTTTATTCCACTATTGGAATTGGAAGCTAGTTAGCATAGCTTGCTATTGGCACAAAATCCCGCTAGACATTACTTTTCTATCGTGTTATTTCAATACCCGCCAACTCATTATCATGCTTCTGTACACAAGTGTTACATTTGTCTCAAATTACACAAATGAGTGAGTCCAGCTAGTATGAGTGGCTAGCATTAGCAGCCTTTTTCAGGGGTCCAGTTGTGCTGACAGCAAATTAACGTAGTACGATGTAGATTTTTTAACAGCCACACATATAAATAATTACATTTTTTAATAGCCACAGTAATTTTAAAAAACAGTACACTGTAGTTTTTATGTTTCATAGACAGGGTATAATTGAGTTTTGAATGTGCTAGTGAGTACTTTATCAGCAGTATTGAAAGATACTATAAGCTGATGATACACAGAGCAACTTTTAGAGCAATCGTGCAGGGCAACGTTGTTGTCAATGGTAATGAGTAAAGATTACTACCGTAATCTCCTCCCCCCACCACTCCGCCACCCGCCCCACACCACTGCTATCTGTTTGAAACATAGTCGGACTTGCCTCTAGCAAGATTGCCCAGCAACATTGCTCAAAAAGTTGGCCAGTGTATCATCAGCCATCGTCCCCATGCTCATCAAAGTATTGGAACAAGTTTTCAGACAACAATGAAGGTTCATGGCACAAAATTCCTCTTTTTCTTTTTTTCTCAGCTTAAAGATTTAGTATGTGGAAGCATTACATCGACTTTTACACCCCCCACAAATGGCACAAACTACCACTCTCTTTCTTCCACCCAGGAGTCTTAGTCCTAGATTGCTGTACTCACAGCCTGTGACCTCTGACCCCCCAACAGCCACATCTCTTTCCTCCCTGGGGAGTCTCTTGGCTCTGCTTCTCTTTGTGGTACATGCTCCTCCACAACCCAATGACAGGACCCATAAACCACTGTCGAACAAGATAGCCCACCGCTCTGCACACTAGAAGGCCTGTGGGATTGCCATCAGAGAACAAACAAGGGGACAAGTCGGGTCTTATGTTGATCAATAATGTACTCTCTCTGCCATCACGCTATCTGTCACCTCCATTTTTGAGAAAACAACAGAATAAATAGCAGAGCCTGGATTTGTTGTTTTCAGTGATGGATAATGGGCGATAACGTCGCCTTGGCAACTGTTCTGCAGCATACAGACACCATAAGGGTCTCCAGCACTAGCTATTCTTACTCTTGAATCAGAATATCTACCCCATTATTGGCAGACTGTCACTGTATACATCCTCCTATAGCTCAAATGACATGTTCAAACTGACAACCTTCTTAGGTTTGTGCTCAAAAGATGACAAAAGCCATTTTAAGTTGCTCCTGTCACTGTCTGAGCACATCACAAAATAGAAAACACAACATTATCCAAGGCTTTGGATGGATAAATATAATACTTTTGCTACATTCAGGCTGATTTGGGCAGCTGTTCACTGCATGATCATTCTATTCCTCTGTCCACCATCTGCTGAACAGGTGACACCTGCGTACACATGGATAAACATTCCATGTGCTTTTAGAGCACAGTGGGCATCAGAGACAAAAATGTCTTTTTTTCAGATTACCGCCTTCTGAGGCAGGACTATTCCTGTTTACAATGTACCTTACAACAGTGAATTACCAGGAGAAAGGTCATCTAAAAGCACAAATCTAAATATGATTTCATAGTTACATCCCCATCACAGTCACCTGTGCTGTCGTGGCTTTCTCTGTTTATTGAGTGTAAACAACTGCCGCTAACAGCGTGATTGCAAAGACAGCACATCTAAAAGACAAAATGTCAAACAGCCGTACATCTAGAGCAAATCAAAACGGACGAGCCAAAGCAGAACATTTAGCCTCCTGTGGCTGTCTGCCTCAGAGAAATCAGTCACGGCCAACTACGGTAATGCTTGAGGGACTGCCTGCTGTCAGCCTGAGATGAGCACTCAGAGAGTTTCTACCACAGGTTCCATGTGTTCTGACTCGCTGTACCCAAAATGAGCTTTTAGCTGCCTGCCTGTCGGACAGAAAAGAGCAGACCAGAACACCCTGTTTAGAGCTGAGAAAAAACGGGCCCACTGAGCAGGAGAGTGCCGGAATAGAAATCTGGGCAGTAATGACCCCGATACAGATGAATATTTTAAAAAGGTAGGAGAAAAGTTGTGGATTTTTGCTTTTAATCATAAATTACTCTGGCCATTACGTTTCTCAAGATGAAGAGAAAGAAACCCTCTTTAAAATATGCTTGCTTTGCTAGGAAAATGTCATATTTCATAATAAAAAGCCAGTGTGCCTTCCGACATGTCCTATATGACCGCTACAAAAATGATTCATGTGAGGATTTTCTGATCTCTCAACCATATGGTTACAGTTTGGTTAGGTTTAGACAACTAAAACTAATTGGTTAAGGTTATGGAAAGAATGTGGTTAGGGTTAAAGAAGGCTAAGCTTATACAGCCATGCTAGCTTTGAGCTAAATGCAAATGTCAGCATACTAATATACTCACACTGGCAGGTATTTAATGTTCACATCCTGGAACAGCATGTTAGCATGATAACATCTGCTAGTTAGCACTATACACAAAGAACTGCTGAGACTGATGGCAATGTACCATTCATTTATCACCAAATACCTGCAAAAGTAAATTCAATAAATCAACATTTTTGACCTGATGATGGCAATATATGGAAAATAAATGGATTACCAAAGTTGTTATTCGTAGTTCATCTCTAAGAGGACCAAGAATGTCTTAACCAAATTTCATGCCAATTAATTGAGACATTTTCTTTAAAAGCGTCAGAAAAGTCAAGGGATTATGGATACCATGAATTTCTGTACCATATTTCATGGCAATCCTTCCAATAGTTATTAAGATATTTCACTGAAACGAAGCCACATTTGCCTAGAGGTCACTTGTTAGGAAAACTTTATCTAGTTATAACTGAATCGAAAGTATTTTTATTACTCTCAGAGAAAGACATCTGTGCCTTGCCTTGCCTTATATCAGGCTGCTGTCACTGCTGCAATACCACAACTCCCAGAGACAACAAGAACCTATGAAAAGCCAGCGGTGAGCTATTTGTGGACCATCCTTATATTTACCCTTAATCAATAATCTGAAATGAAACCAATAGAGATATAAACTAAAACACTCTCCTGAACTTACACAGTAAAAACAGAAAAGGAGTAGTACTCAGAATCACAAACATTAAAAAGAACAAAAACAAAACATAAATATGCTTTGGAACAAGACATTCTCAGCGTGACTCATAGAAGTAATTTAATTATTGAACATCCCTTGTATGTGCTGTTCAAACAGCTGCACTGTATTCATATAATCTTAAGACAATGTCTTTCCTGACAATTCCATTATTTTAATGGGGACCTCTTCAAATGAATTAGCAAAGATTAAAAACAATGAAGACGGAAGCAGGGACTGGAACCCCTGTTGTTTTTAATAAAAGCCAAGTTGTACAGAATTCATTCTAATGAAAACGAAAGAACAAGCGTCTGTTCTCTTTGTGATGTGCATAAAAAAAGCTTGCATACTCCTACTAACAAAAGTCTGGCATTTAATTAATCACAAAAAAAATGTACAGCCCCCCCTTACCCCCCACCTTTCATGACAGTCGAAACGGTTTACAAAAAGTATTGCTAATGAGCTCTAAATGACCAACCATTTGGAGTTGAATTAAAAAAAAGTCACTGGCATGGCCAGTCAACGCCGCCAGGTAAAAGCCTCTAGGACCAATTACTAAGCTGGTCACCTCACAGCAAGACACACACTCGCAAAGGAGGAAAGTCACACTCATGAGTATGAGCACACCCTGCTAGTAGCTTAGGGGGCCTTTAGTTGTTTTTTTGCGCTGCTGTGTGGCCAAAGCACCAGACGCACTCCTTCTGCAGGCAGTAATGTGCTGTGCTTAGATCTGGTTTGAACAGGCATTATGAAGCCAAATGGCCACCCAAAATATCTTCAAAAACTCCCATCAACAGTAGGCTAGATGATAAGGAGGGCTTTGGGTTTCAGCGTAGAGAGAATATTTATGCTCCCTAATTGGGCTGCGGTGGTTGAATTCACATTGTGCAGATTGCCTTTAATTTAATCTCCACTGCGTTACAGTTCCAACAGTGTTTTGCTAACAACTCCTTCTTAATGGTGCATTCCTTTCGAGGCTTATATGACCCCCTCTTCCTTCTGCTCAAGGACGGCAGGGAATAATGTAAAAGCGGGACACAAAAGGGGACAGAAACAATGATGGCTTGAAAACCAAGGGGTATAAGGGGGCTCAGAGGAAGGAATGAAAAATGCATGGAGTTAATAGAGGTTGAGAGGCGGGATTAGGAAAGAACAGAGGAGAACAAATGAATTCCACACTGTTCATTATACCAGCCGCTATGTGGTGTAGTGCCACAAGCCAAGTGCCCTATTTATTCCAGGCATAATTACACGGCAATGAGGCCCTGCTGATGCCCAATGCGAGGTTAAGTCGATAGGTGACCCAGATTTAAAGCAGCCGTGTCCTGTAATGGCATCTACAGTCAAAGAGCCTTGCCTGGATTGCAATAACCCATCTCATCTGTCATAATAAAAATTTAGCTTGCAATTTGCGCTGCCCACTCTGTCCCTCGCTCCCCGCCTCTCATGTTCCCTTTCCTCACCATCTCTCTCTCTCTGACTCTCACTTTGTCCCCTACACACTTGTATAGACACACATACACAAAGCGGTTCAGCTGTAATACTTTATGTCACTGGGATCATATCGATTCCGGAACAGTATCCACCGATTTAATTACCCATGCTGCATATAAAATACCCCACCAACCAATCATTATGCTCTGAGCAACATGAGCCAGTGATGCTTGAGGTTTCTTGCCTAACAATCCTGTTAAAGTATAAAGCTTTTAGTGCTTTTGACCACACTCCAGAACGTCTGAATCCCTGACCCCTTGTCTCTTCTTTGCTCTCCACGCATTCCTCCTTTTCTCTGCCTGTCTTGTTCTCATCCCTTAACTTGTTTTTTATTATTGTTGAGTTTTCATAACACTTAAGGATGTAATTTCCCTCAGGATGTATGATTTTGAAAAGATGGGTGTTAAGGTTTCACAGCAGAAAAACGTTTTTGTTCCTCATTGAGATATTAAATGTGACTGTATTGCTCAATAACTCTTTTGATATAACCTTGCTTTTTGAGCTTCTTAAAAGGGGCACTCCACTGCTTCTACATATGAACAATAGTTCACTTGTCACAAGGAATACTACTCAACCTACAAAAACATTTGTTTATGTCCTCTGTGGCTCTGACGAGGGCTTTCTGAAGCTTTCTGCAGTCTGTCATCAGGGTATTTCTCATAATGATGCCATAAGGGTCATGTGATATTGTGGTTGAGAGTTCAAATTTTTTGTAAGCAGACAGCTTCTGTTAGAAGTTGGAGCGTGGAGGTTGAAAGACATGGGCATTTTTAAGGTATAGAGAGGGTCTGATGCCATTGAGCTGCATTGTGGGAATTGTAGGATGTGTTGTTTTTTGGAGCTTTAACCCTATTAGGGACTAAAAGTCAGAATATCTAGGCTTCTTCTGCTTCAATATTGACCATTCCTTTTTCAATCCGTCTCTTCTGAATTCCCCAGCTCAATGAAAGTGCAATGCTAAATCTCTGAAGTGGGCCTTTATTAACACCTCACTGTGCTCCAAAGCTCAGTTTAAAGTGACACTCCACAAAAGCCCAGACAATAGTTGGATTCCATGAGTGACAAGGTCTTAAAACAGAAATGGTGAAAACAAACACAGAAAACTTTTCCTATGTATCCTTTGTTGTCCATCTGTATGCTTCTTTTGATGTTTTTTATTCTTTTATACTCAAAAAATAGATTTTTGGGTGGAGAATCACTTTGTGTCGAGTTGTGACTGTCATTTTGACTTGATGTTTAAGATCTATTTTAGAGTTTACATCAAATTGCATTATGTCTGACATTCTCTCCTGCTGTCACTCTCCATTGTG
>JAPMOB010239752.1:0-25273 GCA_029875015.1 Lepomis gibbosus | reverse complement strand
CCTTAACAGAAGAGATGCATGCAGAGCTGTGCTATGCTGAAGTTCTGCTGCAGAAAGCTGCTCTCACATTCCTGGATGAGAGTATACTCGGCTTCATCAAAGGAGGAATGAGAATCCGAAACAGTTACCAGATTTACAAGTAAGAAACTTGAGGGTTTTGTTGGGGACATAATATGACATAATATAATATTATATTTCTCAGCCAGACAGTGAGTCACCATATTTAAGTTTATTTTAAATTTATATGTTGTCTTCCCAACCAGGGACTGCCAGGCCTTGGTAAACATCACAAAAGACATGGAACAACAGAAGAGCACATACATTCATTTTAAGGGCGGTGTCAGCATGGGTATTGGGTCATTTAATCTGGTGAGCGAGATAGACATTCATACAACAGGCCTCATAAAATGTATTTATGCCAAATCGTATAGCCACGTAGTATGTATATACTTATTTTCTGAACAAATCTTTGCACTTGAAACATTTGAGTAGCCATTGTTTTTCACAAAAGTATTGGTGTTAAGTTGTATACATTTTTACTTACATTTTTGTTATCAGATGCTGTCACTGCTTCCATCCAGAGTCCTCAGACTGATGGAGTGGTTGGGATTCTCAGGAGACCGGGTAGGTGCCATGAGTCCATATGCAAAGATTTAATTTTTCTTCAGTAAAAATCATATCTTACAGTGTTTCAATAATGTTTTTTTAATCCAATCAAAAATGTCATTTGCTAATTATCTTACAGGAAATGGGTTTGTCAGAGTTGAGAGAGGGAGCAGCCAACAACAACCTGCGCTCTTTCCTCAGCACTGTGACTCTGCTGACATTTCATCTCTACATTACAGTGATTTTGGGTGAGAACACTATCGGGTTGGGACTACTGCTAAATTATATTAAATCACTCAATTTAGTCAGAAAATTCTTCTTCTGCACTCTCATTTTCTTCCCCCAGGTACTGGTGAAGGAAACCTTACTGAGGCGGAAGCTCTGCTGAAGCCCTACGTTGAAAAGTTCCCTAATGTGAGCAGTGCTTCTTGTTGATTATAACTGATTGCAGATGTCACTGTTTTAGTGCCCCTCTCAGGGAAATGAAATTATTTTGAAAGAATGTGTTTGTATATTGTCCACAGGGAGCCCTAATTCTTTTTTACACTGCGAGAATTGCTTTGCTTCAAGGAAACTTCACATTTGTGAGTACTAATAATACCCCTACAATAGCCTGATGTTTTTAAAAAAGGAGAAAGAGAACAAAAGCCCATGAGTGTTTCTCTGCAGGCCCAGGAGAAGTTCCTGGCATGTATCGCAGCACAGGAAGAGTGGCGTCAGATTCACCACCTGTGTTACTGGGAGCTGATGTGGGCCTACTCCTTTGAACTAAATTGGAGGAAGGCATATCGATACGCTGACCTGCTCTGCAAAGAGAGCAAGTGGTCGCAGGTAACTGATATTTCTGTCTTTACCCTGTTTCTAACTGCTAATGTGTTGAGATTCTTATGACAAGCTGATTGCTCTTCTCCTGCAGGCTGTCTATGTATTCCAGAAAGCTGCCATCTTGACCATGCTACCAGAGAAAGAAGTGACTGAACTGGGAGAAAATGTGGTTGAATTATTCAGGTGTGCGATAGAGAACCATGACTTAAACATACATGTGTGTGTATACAACTCTATGGTAAGTTCTGTAATAATTATAAACATGTGGCTTGTAGGCAGGTGGATGGTCTCAGACTGAGGATCGCTGGGAAGTCGATTCCAACGGAGAAGTTTGCAGCGAAGAAGGCACAGCGATACCATTTGTCTAACCCTGTGAAACTAGTCGTCCCTGCTTTGGTGAGGTTGCACATACTGTACACCACTACTTTCAATGAATCAACATTGTTATCAAGCTAGTAGTCCTTTTCAAACAACTATCTCTTTTCCACAGGAAATGATGTACGTGTGGAATGGTTTCACAATAGTTGGCCAAAGGCCCGAGTTGACTGAAAACATCTTGACCATCTTGGAGAAAGCAGATGAACAGCTCCGAGATGATCCGAGTGAGCGAAACAGCAGATCTTAAGAGCACTGACATGACATTTGTTTTTTTAGCACCAGCATGAAACTAACATCATTTCATTGAACGTGTAGACCCATCAGAGTATCACATAGATGACCAGTGTGTTGTCCAGCTGCTGAAGGGCCTGTGTCTACGACATTTGGGGCGTCTGGTCCAGGCTGAGCTCTGCTTCAATCATGTCATTTCTAGGTGTGGCCATCTTAACATTACTGCAACACACACACACACACACACACACACACACACACACACACACACACACACACACACAGCATTGGAGTGGAAGTCTCAGTTGGCATCGGAAAATTACTTTATAATGGTAACAATTTGATTGCTTTTAGTATTAAGTCTTTCAGCTACAACAATCAACTGGGATAGTGTTCATTCTCATGAAGAGAATTTCAATATAAAGTGTTGCAATTTCTTGCAACTACATTAAACTGCTGAGAGGCTGAGACAAGAAACTGTCTGACGCCTCGTTTGAATAATGCAGTACCAATTCTGTTATGTTTGAAATGTAAAATAAAACATTTAAATTCCAGACTGAACACAGAGGTTCATACATTTTTACATTTCTCTCAGTGAACTCTGGTTGCAAATGAACTGAAACAGTCAATGGCTCAACATGTGTGTGTGACCGAATCTCATGTGCTAAACACTTAATAATCTCGAAACAGATGTGTTAACACCACTTTTAGGAGTGTATGTCCATTTTATTTTGTCAAAGTTATCTTGCTGAGTTATCGAGCAGGCCCATCCCCCATCCTCCTCAATTGTGTGTGTGTGTGTGTGTACTTAATAAACATGGTGCATAACATGTGGATTCTTCTCGCTATTGTGTTCAAATTTCAAGTTGGTCCACAATTGAAATAAAATTTTACCTATTACCTACAGACTGAAGTGACTTTAATTTTGTTGTTGTTGTTTTGCAGTGAAAATGATATCAAGCATGACAACTACCTGGTGCCGTTTACCATGTTGGAGTTGGGCCTGTTGCATAGGCAGAAAGGTGACATCAACACGGCCATCACCATGATAGAAAATGTCAAGTAAGTGATTTTAGCCCATCCACAGTCCTGGGTTACATTTGGTTTCACATTTTGCATCTTGGGGTGGGGGTGTTTGCTTCTGGATGTTGTCTTCCCTTAAAGTGAGGCAGACATTCTCTAAATAAGCTCTAAAAATGCTTCCAAGTGACATGAGCCATAAAATGGCAACAATCTTGTTGCGCAGGTTGATGTAGCTCCACTATTGCAAATGCTGCCTAAAAAAACTTTAATTGATGTATAAATTTAACATTTGGCATTTTTCTGCTTTTTTTTCGTAAAGAGGCATGTTACTTATGGCAGCACTACCTTTAATTGGTTGTGAGGGTATTTAGATTTCATCTTCAGTGGATCCCTTACACTTGTAGGGAACAAATTTTGCTAACATGGAACCAAAAGCATCCACTCATGCAAAAATATCAGCTTAGTAAGTTTGAGTAGCATCTTTACTGCCGTGTTGAATTAAGAGTTAATAAGTGATCTTTATTTGTAGGATGAACTACAAAGGCTACAGCATGGAATCAAGGCTACACTTCCGCATCCACGCAGCACTTAACACCATGGGCTCTTTTTCAGCCAAACTTCCCCCTTCACGTACGCCAGCTTAAAAGACCCCAATGACAGGTAGCTCTACAAAAAACATAACGGTAAACAAGACACAAAGTTTCTTTACCCTGTTTGTTGCTTTAAACTTTGTGACTATACTTGAAATCCTCCTGATGGACCATCTTGCTAACAGCCCTTTCTTAATGGTATACAATATATCCATACTGAATTTAAGCAATAACCGAGAAGTAGACTCTGCCGACAACTTTGTTTGAGTTTTTTGAAGATTACTTGGTAATTTCCATTGAATTAAACTATAGCTTGTCAGAACCAGGGCAACATAAACTCATGAAGATGTTATAAACAGGACATAAATTAAATATATTGGTGAAGAAAGAAAACTCCTTGGTTTCATTAGATTTAACACCTTTTGCTCTTTTGAAGTCTCCAATAATGTAATATCCAGTTTGAGACTATTTCACTTGTTTGCTTTTGTTCATGAGATAAAAGTTGTTTCAATATTTAAAAAGATGTTGAACATGGCCTACAGTTCAGTCATGTTTTACATGTAACAATCTTTTTGTCATCTTCTTTCTGTGCAAAATGAATGAGTATGGTTAAATGTTATTTACTTAATAAATAAATAATAAGAAAGAAATATGTTATTTTTAATGGTGACACAAAATGTAAGGTATGCAAGTTGTTGTATTAGTACATTTGATCACTGAACTTGAAATAACCTTTGATCAAATAAAAATTCCTCAACAGCTTTCTGAGAATGCTCATTAGTACTATAAGATAAATGTATGTTCTTCAAGCAGCTACATACAAGCCCTGATTCAAAATGCGTCCTGTTTATTCTCAGATTTATACATATAAGGAATAGTAATTATCCCTTTTTGTTTGAATGAAAATTGTGTAAGGGGAAATCTGTAAAATACAGGAAGTTAGTTAATATTTGCCTCAGTACCCTGGGGAATTATATCATTTTGTTTGTGAGGTGATTCTTTGACTACCACTGATAAACAAAACATCTCTACTGTGTTTTGATTGAACTGTGACTGCACTCTGACTTTTATCTTGCCCAGTGTACATCGCTGTATCTTCTTGATTGTGAGAATGTTCACAGGAAAAATACAACGGTGGAGGACTTGCCAGTATCACTTGTTATTTCTTTCCTCTCTGGTTGAAGGTGTGCAACTTGTTGAAATTGCATAGTGCTATGTTTGTTTGGGATGAACACCTGAGGATAAGAGAGAGTAAAACCTGGAGGAAATATTTTTACAGTTCATGTTCAAGATTTTAGCGGGATCCATGTTTTACTTGCCACAGCTATCCAGATAATAAACTTAGTTCTTAGAACAGGTCACAGAAGTAGTCAGTCAAAGAACACAACACTTGTAACAACAATGCCAGATATATGCAGGACTACACAACAACCACAAAAAAAACATTTCAGAGGTGAAAATTGTACTTTTTAATCCACTACATTTATTTGACATCTATAGTTTCTTTCAGAATAACAGCTTACATTAAAAAAGCGTTCTTTAGTTAAAGCTACTTGGGACCCCTTTAAGAGTTCCAGTTGTTTGAGTTCCACCAAAGACAGATTCCCCCTCTAAATTGTTTGAGTCCTAAAAAATTGTTTATAGTCCACGCTTTCACAAGAAATATTAGAGCAAAATCCAAAGAATGAATACAGATTTGTGTAGCACAACCAAACTACCTGCACTCACTAGCAAAACAATAGAATCTTACACAAGGATGCATCAGTATTTACAATTTAATATGTAATAATATAGGCTACCATTCTCATCATGAATTGTACTTTATCATTTGATATGTAAAACGTTTCACTGATAATACTCCTGTATGCTTACTTAATAAAGTTTTTAAATTAAGGTCTTGTAATGTATTTGTACATTGTGTTACATTGAATAAAGGATCTGAGGATTTTTCCACCAAACGTTAAAATAATCAAACACACACACAGAGTAACATGCAGCCTATAGAAATAAGAAGAGGAAACATAATGCCAAGGAATGAAATTATAAATCCCACAAATCCTCAGGAGCTAGAGGGGTTTTAAATATGCTGCTGTCAGTGCTGGTGACCACGTGGTGTGTGAAATGATCAGCTGACTGCCGGAGGAGGAACAGGAATGAAGATGGAAGGGAACAGGGACGAAGCAGAAAAATGTATAAATATAGCGACGAAAGCCCTCGAAGCAGGAGATAAAGACAAAGCTGTGAAGTTTCTCAACAAAGCAGAGAAGCTGTACCCAACAGGCAGAGCCAAAGGTAAGACCGTGTGTGACTGGCTTGACTGTTTAGCCGACCAGGGTTAACCTAGCCAATTTTAAGCTAGCTAGTAACTGACGTTTGTTAACATCACTCACGGTTTAAGCTGACAACAGTCCACCTGTTCACTATTGTATAATGGTTAAAAATATTTGTATGATTAGTTAATGTTAGTCAAGAGTAAACTATGACTTAAAGACAGGAAATTAAGCAACACAGATCCGAGTAAGCGTCAGCTAAGTTGTGGGCCCAGCGTCATGTTAAGCAACCTCGCTAGCGCTGTAACGTTAGTTCTCAGTAAATTGGGATGATAAGTGAATACATTAGTTAGTCTTTACTTTAGATAACTCTCAGCGAAGCGTTGTAAGGCTTCAGAATAATAAACGTCAATACATGATCGAGCATCTTCATTCACTAGTTAGCTGTCACTCACTAACATCTTCACTAAGCTGATCCTTTTAAAGCATTTATTTCGTTAGCTGTCTTTTTATCGTCACTTAAGGTAACTTGATAGACTTGGGCCTACGTAATTAATAATGCTGCTGTCTTGGGATTTCAGTAAGGACCGAACAGGCAAGTGGAGTCCATTAAGGGACGTGGCGCTAGTAGGAGCTATAGTCCTTTCTAGTCCAATCCTTTAATTGAATGATTGACCCGGAGAGAGCCTCGAAGTGTAGGCTAATCCTGGATACACAAGCGTCTGTGAAATGACTGTAAACCGGTGTTAAGCAAGGGTGGGACTGACAAAAGTGTTTTGGTTTGTAGTTATAAAATGCTCTTATACAGTTTATAGAATAGATAAACTTGTACTTTGATGACCCGTGGCTTCTCTGTTGTTAAACTAGCTTAGTAGATAAATGGCTTTCTAAGGCTGGAACTCAATCCACCATATGGCCACCAATTTGCACTTAAGTTAAGCAAATTCCACTTGTCGGTTTCAGATATTTGAGCAAATCTTCGAGGAACTGACATGTAAAGTGACATTACAAGAATGTCCATTAAACTGTTTTAAAGTACATGGCAAAGAGGAAGGGGGCTATACAGTGAGAAGGAAAAAATACAATATAAGAAAAAAAATGTACATGAAGTATGTGTTGAAAGAAGCAGACACTTGGGACTGAGTGGGTTCCCTATCTTTGTTCCCCTGGCAAGATAAGCTCTTTATGTGCTGGTGGGAAAGCAAGGAGAGTTAATAACTGTTCATAACTTTGCAGATATCTTGTGAATAGACAAGCTGACATAATAACAGAAAAATAACCTTGCTGGCAGAAGTAATCATGGGGTTTCCTACTGATATAAGAGGATAAAAACAATTTTCTTTTGATATTAAAGAATATACAGTATACTGTTAAAGAAAAATGAAAGAGACAACACTCCTTTGGACTAATGTTCCATCTGTTATTGTGTAAATAAATAAGCAGTGAAAACGGGCAATGACGCAGTAGATAAGATACGTGCCTTTCCTGTGGTAGACCCGGGTTTGATTCCCACTGTGACATCCACCAGCGTGTCCCACTTAACCCTTAGTTGCTCCAGAGGCGTGCAACTTCTGACATATATAGCAATAGCTAAATGACTAATTAAAAAACAGTGGCAGTGACATTATCACCTGTTCCATCTGTACATTGTATGACTTCCTTTGCAGATATGTGCTGCTTGACAGCTCTGGCACTTAAAAGTCAGCAAGTCTCTGAATCTGCAATCATGAGATGTCTCCACATTCCTGCAGAGGACTTGACAAGGTTGCAGAGAATATTGAGCATTGAAGCAGACCAAGGCAGCACCTGTACACCAGCATTACTCCCAGCAGCCACATAAAGGCTGTACTTATATCACTAACCATTTTAATATGTCCTACAGTCTGTAGTGCTGGGTGCGAACTCCATTATGAATGTTCATAATAAAGAGAGAAGATACTTCGGACCCCTTTACGTAACACGTTTCAATACAGGCCCAATAATATATAAATTATTAATATACAGCATCAGGAAGAGTGTATTTAAGATTAATAGATGAACCAATAGATTCATAGGTTAAACTATTGATCACTGTGGAAAATTATGATGTTGCAGCTGCAGAGCGCTGTAGAAGATAAGTGCACCGCTAGACTATAAAGCAGAACCGAACAATTTTGTTAAGAAAAAGGCACAGTAAACATTTCAACATGTTGAGTACCGTAGAATGCTGTGGGAAAGATGAATTATGGTGTACAAGAGGCAATAGTTGTGTTTTTTATGTTACACAAGAACAGACTCTACAATGATGAATAATTCATTGATAAATGATAAGGAACATTACAACAGTTAAGAGCATTTCTGCTGCCAAGCCAGAGATCATTAGGCCACTCTACTGTTGCGGTCCTTGAGTATATATTTTTGCATCACTGGTCATATTTCCTACAGGGATAGTGATCTTGAGACTTGAATGTAAGACTACTGGAGGGGTACTGCAAATAATTTAAATGTAAATAGACTTGAGGAAAAGAAAAGTTTAATCAAGAAGTTAATGTTTAACAGTATTGTCACTGATCATTGACAACTTTTGTTAGGGTCAGCTAACTTCCTGCTAGTTAGCAATTGGCAACAGGATTTAAGTGATTTTGATTATGGAAGGCAAAACTGTGTCTGATTCTGTAAAAAAAAACAAAAAAAAACACTGTACATGGTACTTTTATTTGCATTAGGATGAAGAAACCATTTTTTCTCCAGGAAAGGTTTTTGGTAGGAAGGTAGACTAAGAGCTATTTAAAGGTCTGAGTGGGGATAAAATTGCCCATAACAACACGTCATGACACTTTACCTGAGTGTTGTCTTTCGACTTAGGGCTTAAAATCTAAAATCATAATCAAACTGTGTGTCATTACACACAGTAAACAAACCACCTGAAAGCTCTTTGATTCTCATGTTAGCCTCATCTAAAATCATAAGTGACAATTTTTCACGTAAGGAAGTTGTCAAAAGCTTTGGACACTTGTAAGATGCTGAAAGTAATAATTTGTCAGTTAATTTATCTTAAGCATCTTCCTCTCTTCTTCAGCTTTGTTGGACGCATTAACGAAGAATGGGAGCTCAGCGGGTAACGGGGCATATCGTAGGAGACCAGCAGAAAGTTCAGAAAGCACCGGTACCCAGCCAGAAAGGGACAGCCAAGATTCTGGAGGCAGCGACTCTTCGAAAGGCTTCAACAAAGAGCAGGTTGAAGGTGTTCAAAGGTAAGAATTTTAGCACTGACTAAGTCTTCCCTTTCATGCTGTATTTTGTTTTCAATCATTTGTTACTGTATCTGTCCCACTTCCGTTGACTGTTTTGGTGCTCTCTGATAATTATCCTGTGACAGCAGCACTGTTTCTATTCAGCTTTACCTTTCAACTGTGGCCGCAGTGTTGTGCACACAGCTATTGCCGTGGGAACCTCTTCAGCTTGGTGTCATGCCCATGAGGGGAGAAAGTCAGAGACATTTAGCGGTGTGAGCTAGATACCAGGTAACCACTAAATGTGCTAATTTTAGACCATGAGAGAAAGAGAGAGGGAGGCAGTCTGTGCATTTTATCTACAGCATACAGTCTCCAATCAGAAAGCCACAGATGGCACCTTGAGTTGATTTATAGGATAAACATGCTGCTCGTTATTACGCAATCCTACCGGTACATTGCACCTAAATGTAGGCAGTCGCTCTATTCCTTGGTGTTTTTATAGTAAATCCTCTGGGGAAACTTCCGTGGATTAAAAATTGCTTCATGTCTTCTAAGGGAAAAGTAAGATGGGTTGCGTTATGTTTATATTAAAGATCAGGGTTAATGTACTTATTTTAATCTAAACCATGATCATTTCCTAAACCTAACCAGTAATTTTGGTGTCTAAACCTAACTAAACTGGGACCATTTAGATGGCGTGTCCCGTAATACTCACTTCAAAGGTCTCACAATTCGATTTGAATACGATTATCCTGTCAATGATTTGATATCACGATGCGTCCCCTCTAGGGGTGGTACTCTCCAGGTACCTCAGGATTCCGATTAAGAGGGCCACGATGTGTTTGTAAAATGATTAGGATAAAGATTTATTTTTCTCATTATGTGACTACTTGGCACGTTTAATGCAAAGTGTTTGTAATGATCCAACCAAGTAGGTCTCGTCTACTCTAGTTACATGGTTGTGCTATATTGTGTCTTGTCTTGTAAGTTGATTACTACTTTTTCTGCTGGAGTGATTTTGCTGTATTTTTTTTACAGTATGAACAACATTCAAATGTTGATTTTATAATTTAATGTCAGCATCATGAAGAAAGCTGCAAACTATTTGGATTTGATCATTTTTTAGTGTTTGGTAAAATTCTGTTCAAATTTAAGGCTTTACAGCAAACTATAATCAAAAACTTAACAAAATGGCTTGTTGGATTCTGTTTTTCTTTTTTCACGTAAAGAGTGATGTTTGATGTACAGTGGGTCACAGGTCATGTAATTGAACATCAGTTTAATTAGTCTACTTGTGATCTTGTAATGCATATCAATACATGAAAATTACTGATATTCATTTTTGTAATATTGATTTCAACCATATATCCCAGGCCTAATGATTGACTGGAATATGCATCACAGGCCAGTGTATGTGCAGATCTACCGTACGTAATAAATAAAGTATAGATGCTTGATTCCCTCCCTCCTGTATTTGACCTTTTTATGGAGTCGACATTTCTCTGGAAGAAATGCAAAAATAGAGACTCTACTTTTTTTTCCCCTTTTGAATAATGTGAAGTGCTGGAAATAAAATATCCTATATACAGTGTATAGAGTCTTCAGAATCTAACTGGGTCTTGCTAGATACATATATAGTACATAACAAATTGCTTTTCTGAACATTATTCAGTATTGTCTGTGTGAGTATAGAAACTTCAGATTAACAAACCACAGGGGATGTAACGATTGGTAAGCTCAGTAAAACTATGAACTAATTTTCTCTGGGGGATCTGCTTGAACATTGTGCTTGAATGTCAGTCGTGTGTGACAAAGGACAGGGCCATCAGCATGTTAGTTTTTGATGATAATCAATTCAAGCACCTGTTGTGGTTCAGAAGGTGAGAGTGAAAGAGAATGTAACACCAAAAGGTAAACTCGAGAAATATTTTTTCCCCCACATACCTTTCACAGTAGGATACGTCAAAAATGATCCACTGGGTTGTTTCCACCTATTTCATTCTCTGTCCCTTTCTTTCAGAATAAAGCGGTGTAAGGACTACTATGAAGTACTGGGCGTCAGTAAAGAAGTCAATGAGGAGGAGCTAAAGAAAGCATACAGGAAATTGGCGCTCAAGTTCCACCCTGACAAAAATCATGCCCCTGGAGCGACAGAAGCCTTTAAAAGTAACTTTACTCAATTATGATTATATCTATTCTAAGCTTGTTGGAATGTACCTCACATGTGATATACAAATACAGTATGCAACACAAACTTTGAATATTTAACCATGGTATTTCAAAAAAATGGTTTATGTCCATAGCTTATTAGCTCTTTGATACATGTACTGTGTCCTCCTCCAGAGATTGGTAATGCATATGCAGTACTTAGCAACCCAGCCAAACGGCGGCAGTATGACCTGACAGGAGGGGAGGAGCCCACCAGCCCGGGTCACTCGCACGGAGGAGGCTTTGACTTCCACAGGGGCTTTGAGGCTGACATCACTCCTGAGGACCTCTTCAACATGTTCTTTGGAGGTGGCTTCCCCTCCTGTAAGTGAGCACTTATGTGCATATAGATTCAAACACACAAGGTTCAAGAATACTGATAAGTTAATATGACTCCTCAATACCCAGATTTTGTGTTTTATCAAAATATATTGAATTTGTTCCTATAATCTTGTGGTGATTTATCTTATCAGAAATATAACCATGTTATTTTGGCTTTTGGTGAATCTTTAGATCCTCAGATAATTTTTATGGTTTCAGACAATGGTATAAAGAATTCACTCATCAAATGCACTTGAATGTGGCTCCAAAGGATGACTGACTGCATCATTTTCTATCACCGTACCTAAAATTGCACACTAGGCCTGATTTTCTACATAATGTAGAAATCCATGAATGTATAGTTTTGAGTACTGATTTATGAGAGTAGGTGTAATTGGCAACATATTCTTTAACTTTATATCTGACCTCAGTCATAATATTTTTGTCTACAGCAAGTGCACACACCTTCACCAACAGCAGAACAAGCTACAGCCATCAGACGGATTATCGACAAGAGAGGACGGAAGAAAGGGGAGATGTGCGTAGATGAGTTCAGATTTTGCATCATTATGTTAAATAATTTTTTAACATTTTATTCGCGCAAATGTACATTATAATTTTAATTGATGTGCAGCCATAGAAGCAACATGCTTTGACAGTACATTATCATAGGTTTGTGTTACTTTATATGACATACTCATTTTACTGTGTTTTCCTCTAGGGGGGTTTCTCAATGTTTATCCAGCTGATGCCCATCGTGGTCCTGATTTTAGTGTCAATTTTGAGCCAGATGATGGTGTCCCCTCCACCCTACAGCCTGTACAGTAGACCGTATGTGCACACACATTTTTCTGTTTTTCATCGCTGAGGAAAACTTGTAGGTAGCTAATCACAACTTTTCTGTTCCATTCACTTCAGAATTTAGTGCATGTCAAAGAGACTGGTTGATAACTAGAAAGTATGTTGTCCACCTTCTACCTTGTTGACATGGACTATGAAATGTTGACACAAACGGCTCATCCTGGGATCTCATTAAACTTAGTGGTGGTCTTATTCCACCTTATCACATTTGTATTCACCGACAATGTGGTCTTTCACAGTTTTTCATGTGGCCTGCAATTTCAGTTACATAAAATACCTTCAGGATTCAACATATGTGAGGAAATTACTACAGTTTGTCACTACTTTCACAGCTTGTACTTCCTCCATCTCTTGCAGGTCCACAGGTCAGACTGTAAAACGTCAGACAGAAAACCTGCATGTCGACTACTACGTCTCTAGAGATTTCAAGTCAGAGTTTAAGGGCTCAGCACTGCAGCAGATTGAGAAAAATGTGGAGGAGGACTATGTATCTAATGTCCGAAATAACTGTTGGAAGGAGAGACAGACAAGTGAGTAACCATGGTTTTTAATACACTCTCAGAGCTAGGTAACTGAATTAAGTATTTTTTTCAGCTTTGCACTCTTGTTTCCTGGAGTCTTTGGTTTTCTCAGTCACATTGTTTTTCTGCTTGTCTCATCCAGAAACAGACCTGCTGTATGCTGCGAAGGTATACAGGGATGACCGAATGCGCAAGAAGGCAGAACTCATGACCATGGATAACTGCAAGGAGCTGGACAGACTAAATAACCTATTCAGAGGCGGATGAGCTGGATGCTTCTTAGATCATGTAAATGTCTATGAATAGATGTGTATGTTCATGTTTTTTTAAGAAAGAGTCTTTACACTAGGAGCAAAAAACTTGCTGAAATAAATTAGCTCTATTGTTGAAGTTTTAAAATGTCCTCAATCCCCCACCAACACCAACTCCTCTCCTCCCTCACTACAACCTAACCCCAGGAATCGCCTTGTTACGTCTTATGAACCAATCTACATGCACTGTAGAAAGCCCAGACAGTTTTTTTTATGTTACTTTTTTTTACTCTGCTTTTCATTTGTTTTCCTGGAAACAAGAAGGACAAGGACACTTGATTGTAAAGGCATGTACCTCAAATAGTGAGAACTCGAGGCATTCTGCACAAACAAATCACTGTCATAAGATCACGGCTTTTGGCATCATTGTGCTTGACATATTAGATTGGAGATGTTGTAGGTTCATCTGGAGGAACTGTCCTCCAGCCAAATCCATTTCTTGAAGAACACAGGAACAAAAGATGGAAATAAAATAACGCTGATGCTTCTTTTAGCTTCCCCATTACCTCCTAGTACGAATGAAGATCAGCGGATCATGAAGAGATACATGTGATTTTGCTACTAGAGAACATTTTATGTCGTTCAGAGCCCCCTGAGGTAAATTTCTGACATTGGGGTTTATAAATAAAATTTACTTGACATTACACTTCAAGATGTGAAGTTTGTTGGGACTAAACATGGAAAGACATTGAAACTGTTATTCATAAATGGTTGTACATTTTCATTTTGAATGTTTGAAGTTTATGCAGTTATTTAAGAAACTATAGAAGAAACAACATTTTTCTTCAGTGCTCGCCTAATCATTTAAATAAAGTAAAATTATTACCATAGACTGGATGTATTTGTGTCTCTGATTCAGATGTCTAAAAGTCAATTGATCAGAATGAAAAAACAAAACGTTTTCTCACTTGTGTGGTGCAATGCAGATATATTGGGACATTAAATTATGGAAGTATTGTACTTCTGTCCTTAAAAATGTAGGCCAAAGCAACTGTTGCTGACACTTTGCTGACCAAAGTTACATGACGTAACTCCTGTGATGACATGGCTTTGTCTGAAAATCATCACTTCTCCCTATCTATGTATAATTATATATCTTTAAATTGTCATAGTTTATGTAAACTCTTAATCAGCAAATAAATCACTGGTCTACAGCTGCCAAGTAAGTGTGGTGGAGTGAAAAGTTTCCTACAGAAATGTAGTAGAGTGTAAGTGTAAAGTAGCATAAAGTATAATACTCAAAAATCAAGTGGCTTGAAATTGCACTTAATACCATGGTGTGCACCAATTGAGCAAGGATACTCCAAAGAATTCCTTTTTATTACAGAAGCAGATGGAAACGTCTGTAGCTGGACCCAATTACAGTTAATTGTTGTAACATTTTAATTTCAGCCATATACACAAAATGTGGTCATTAGAACAATTTCAAATTATATTAAAACGTATCTGTATACTAAATCTAATCTTGGGACTGATGGTGGCAGTGGGGGAAAGCGGGCTGATTACCCAGAGTTCCAGTGGGGGGAGGGCCTTTGAAAAGCCTGGAATGAAAAGTTTTTTGTTTTTTTTAGGAACATTTTATTTCTAAGTAGCTAGTTTCATAACTAAATTAAATTTGACTGAATAAATTAGTTGAGAGACTTTAAAAATAGTGGAGGCTCCCTGCCCTGAGGCCCCTCCAGCAGAGTGACATGGTTTAAGCTAATATCAGCAGGTGTTTACAACACCTTATTATTATTATTATTATCCGCATAATAAGATAATCTGCATCATAGCTACATTGTCATATGACATTATATACATGAACATTACCTAGCAAAGCTTAATATCAGGAAACACATGGCCCCCTCAGTTTCAGAAACAGCTAGAGTGGACCAGCGTCAGCTCCCTCATCCTAAGGAATCGTTTGTAGCAGTTTTAAAAACAATTACATCAAGAAGCTTGTTTTATTGTATGTTGTTAAGCTAAGAGGCTAATATCAATCCTGTATGTTTCAGATTATTACTTGTTTAAATGTGGTATGAACGGTTCATTAGAGACTACCCCAATCACCACTACAGATTCATCTGTACAGTTGTTAGCTCAAGTATTTGTAAACATTTTTCAAAAATGTTGGAGGTATGGACCAAGAGAGGAAGGGGGCCCACAGAGAGTGCTACTGTATAGGGCCCAGAATTTTTGCCACGCCCCAGGATGGTGGTATTCATCTGTGACTTGAACTCATAGACAGTATATTACTGGACGAAGCCACCCCGCAGACTTGAATGGACAGCAGTGAAGCCAGTTTTGGCGGATAAAATACTACTACAGGGCTACTTCCTGTTGGCACCAGCGTCCACTGCGCACGATCGCGCAGCATTACCGTGGTTTGCTGACGTAGAACAGCGGCAGAAACACCGTAATTCTGGTGGCTGCGCCAACAAAAACTTTCATGGCTCAGAGTGTTTGTCTGATCGTTACTGTTTAATCAGCCCACCTACGAGGCTCACCTGTCAAACACCAACGCAGCGTCACTGATGGCCGAATATTCTTTTCAGAATCGCTGGGAGTTTATAATCCAAGCAATACGGGTACGTCTCTCACGTGTGACGGGATGTCACAGGGTTTTATGGTTTTGATGTCATTTTTGGGCCTAACGTTACATGGAACCGTCCGTGCAGGCTTTGGTCGGCTTCACTGTTTCAACTGTGGCTTACCCCCTTGCTTGAACTGTTGGAAATGAAGCCGTAAGTGAGGAACTGTGGAGTTAAGAAATGTTGAATAAATTACATAATTTTGCTGTTCTGGTTAACAAGAAAGCTAAACTGGTGGAATGCATCCAAACTGCATTTTGTGTAGGGTTGAAATACATTTTTTTAAATATCACGGACAAGTATTTTTCTTTACTTTTGTCGCATCCTATGACATCATCTTCATTTGTTTATCAGCGGTCACATGACAGAGTGAAACCCGGAAGCTATATACGCAGATGCGGCAGGTATGGCTCTTGCCTCCTATGTGTCTATGTAGTAAAATGAAAACAACCTGAAGTGAAACTTGAGATGCCACCGCGAAAACATTTTGAGAAATAAATCTGCCTAAATCAAACCAGTGTGCCGGGAAACGCTGTTGCTTCGACGTTAAGTGGACTATGCACTACCGCAGCTACATCTGTGTTTTTCTGTTAAGTTTTAATTCTTGGGGAGGTCTCCCATGTGTCTCTGCCTGCAAACATGAGCCAGAGACTCCAGACTGGAGGATGACTTTGAAAACTATCCGTAACGGAATACACAAGATTGACACATACCTGAATGCAGCACTGGATTTGTTTGGTGGCGATGACGGACTTTGTCATTATAGGTGCAGTGATGGTAAGCTAGCGTCTTTATTTCTTCTTTCAGGTCACAGTGAGCAGCTGATTTGTCAGACACGTGGAACTAATAACACTAATAGTGTATGTGTTTTATTTAAGAGTGTCAGGACCCCTTGTACCATGCTGCATGCAATGTTACTAGCACACCTAAACACCAAGGATAATATGTGATTTTCCTTGATGTGTCAAGTCAAAATAAAATTAGAGCTTTTGCTAAACTTGGGAGCTAGAAGATAAACATTATCGCCCCTTGAGTGAACAGAGTAAGCCATTAAGTCTTCTGTGATCTGTCTGGTTATCTCTGACAGTAAGATAACTGACTGCGGCAGAAGAAGAAACATCTTCACCTTTGCTCCTCTCTCACAGGTTACAAGCCGGTGCCTCGTCCTGGGTACAAGCAACCACCACCCAACGGATGTGGCTCCCCACTGTTTGGATTTCAGGTAATCTAACATAGTTTGAGAGAGTAAAGTTTTTTTTTTTTTTTTTTACACGTCTGAGACAAGCAAAATTGATTTACCACATGATTCCTGACATAGAGAACAATGTAAACTGCAAATGTTCACTGAATGTTTCCTATTTTATCTTTTAAAGTATGATGTGAAGATTTTTTACATTGTGAATGTACTGTATGTGTAAACACATTTAAAACACAGGTTTAATCCATATTACAACAAGGTACTTTGTGAATAAAAAATAGAGCCTCACTGTCATGTTGGTCCAGGCTGGTATTAGCTAAATGCAGATATATATTGGTATCGGTATACGTGTTGGCTGATAAGTAACAAGAAAGTGTGGGACAGACATGCCAGATATACAGATGGGTGCTGAAATAAAGTAAAACCAACATTCTTCTTCTGTGCTCCTAGCCAACTCCATGGAGCTCTATTGGAGGGATGAACACAGTTCCTCTTCAAAATATTACCTCATCTATATTAAGGATGCACCAATTCAACAATATTTTGTGTATCGGCTGATGCTGAGTACTTATCAGATACGAGTGTAAAATGAATAAGCTGTGCTTCTTATAGTGAGGAAGAGACTGGGAATTATTCTTTTCAAAATAAAGCTTGACTTAAACATTGCTTCCTAACTTTATCTTACATGTTGGTCCAAAGTAATCCATAGTTTGTGAAACTGGTTTGTGATGCGGTAACTGCAAAGATAATTCAAGTCACTTTATTTATATAGCACATTTAAAAACAACAGGAGTTGACCCAAAGTGCTTTCCAAATCCAATAAACACAAATGCAAGTATACAATACATGAATAAAAAGAGTAGAGAGTATATACAGTTGTATATACAAACACTAGTACAAATGTACAAATTATTAAAAAGAATAAGGTGTACTCAGTCAAAATCAAGAAAAACTAAAAGGAAATTAATACATCACATTATCACATTAAACACATTAAACATCACATTAAAACGCTGTGAGAGAACAATTAATGAAGCGAAATAATCCAAAAGTGAGCCTGACAAAAACCATTGAGTCAGAATGAGGTAAAAGCCGGAGAAAAAAGGAAGGTCTTTAAATTAGATTTGAAATTCTCAATGGTGAGGGCTTAATGTTGGACAGGAGACTACTCCAAAGTCTTGGGCAGCAACAGAAAAGCCTCCTTTGGTTGTAAGAGCTGAGTGGGGTACTAGTTGTTGTGAGAATGACCTAAGCGTTCAGACCATAAAGGCTGTAGCATTTTATTTACATCATTTTCATACATCATACTATTCAGTGAGCCCTGGTGCAAGGAAGCACCCGGATTTGATATGTTGTTGATATGTCTGAGATCATTTACAGTTACCATACCATTATCCACTCACGAGTGTTTTAAGTTTATTTTGAAATGAGACACACCTCCTTAACACCAAATTTAAGAGATCATTTTTAAAAATGTTTAGTTATCTTATGCATTAACATTAAAAAAAATGATATCAGCCAATACATTGTTATTGCATTGTCTAACAACATATTGATATCGGTACAGGACGTCCAGTGTCAGTCGGGCTTCAGTAAAAAATAGTAAATGCTAGACCCAAATTAGCTAGATACAAATTTTTCGTGTTTCATGTACAGTATTAGTTTAAAAAAAGCTTCCTTGCACCAGTCATTTTGTCATTGTGAAATCAGATCAGATTTTACTAACCAATCGCTGAACCATTATCACGTCATTTTATCATAATATTTAATATAATCTACATCTCCCACAGGCAGTATCATTTGAATGTCAGTCAAAAATCCATCATAAAGAGTGACAAACCTGTTTTTTTGCAGTTTGACATAGGCATCCCGTCCATGACCAAGTGTTGTAACCAACATGACCGCTGCTATGACACCTGTGGCCGTGAGAAACACGACTGCGATGAGCAGTTCCAGGACTGTCTCGAGACCATCTGCAGGAATGTGCAAAGGACTCTGGGATTAGCCCAGAGTGTCCAAGGTGAGAGGCTGAGAATGAGATGGATTTATTCAACTTACTAAAAAATACAAAAATCACTAGAAAATATATCATAATATAATATCATAATATATTTTCTATGTAGTTAATTAATTATATTATTTTGTTAATACTATGTGATGTGTTTGTCCTTTGATGGACTGGCTTTTGGATGCTTGGGTACACCCATCACTTTATTTTATGGGGTTGTAAATTACAAAGGTACAGGGTTAGCACTCAGTCAGCAGGACCAGTTTCTGAAGTACAACTGTGTATTTCAATACTGTATATTTAGTGTTCCACAATAGCGTACAATATAATATAATTTTCTGTTGGTCAGGTGCACCTGAGAATGCAGTCTTCTTTAAAAAATGGTGCACTGTGCAACACTTTTACCAGAAAATGTAGACAAGAAGCTATGCTTGTAAAACAGTTTACATTTATATCTTATAAAATGAACACATTCATTTCTGCTGTACTTCAAGGATAAATAGGAAAATTATAGAGCATGCTCGCGCATGTAAGTGAATAAGTGTAAAACACAGTATGTCCAGAAGAGGGCAAGATAAAGCAAATTTTTAAACACTGCAAATCTGAATATTGTCAGATTCAGATTACAGTTGTTCATCAAGACTGACTCATAAACACAACATCAAGTTCACCTTGCCTGTAATAAGTGAATTAAGAATATCTGTATTGTTCTGATCTTGATTAAGTTTTTGAAAATGTCCCATGTTCTATATTTGAGAACTGAGATTTAGTGTTTTATCAAACCAGTCTTGCCACCTGATGCACTGACGGTGGATATTGCTGTAAGGTATTTTAGAACTTTATTCTTAAAACGAAAGTAAACAATGAATGAGATTTCAATGTACGTTAAAAAAATCTGTATCGCTCAATAAGCTGTATTTAGATGCACACACAAATGTTTTTGACTCTCTTCCAGTAATGTGATAGCCTGTTTTCAAACCAACTCACCTTTCCCCTGTTGTGTATTTGCTCACGTTCATCTTTTGTTTTTTCTCTCCCTGGCAGCTTGTGAGTCAGCAGTGACTCTACTGTTTGATGCTGTTATGCACTTGGGATGTAAACCATACCTGGACAGCCAGAGAGATTCTTGTGTGTGTCAGTATGAAGTGAAGAGAGAACTGTGACGGTCAATCGATTTTGGAACGGACTGATTCAAAAGCACAACACTGACAGAAGGATGCCAGCAATAAACTTTTCTTTTAGACTTATAGATTTTCTCAGGGACAGGGCCTCTTTGCCCTGCACTGACTTGTGTCCATTGCCTCACTTTATTGGAGTTTTGAGTAGACATTTATTAGACAAAGTGAAAATAGTTTTCAGAGTGGAAAATTAATATATCTTCTAGGCAGTTAATTATTTATATTTTGTTAATACTGTGTAATGTGTTTGTGCTGTGATGGACTGGCAGCGGTTTCCAGGGTTTCCCGGCTTTTTGATGCTTGGGTAGCAACCATTACTTTTATGGGTTTGTAAATTCCTAATGTCCAAAGAAGTTTCATGGTAAAAAAAAAAGAAAGAAAGTAATTTGGCCCTGATTATAGGTAAAAGATGGACAGTATTCATTTTGTACTCTAATGATTCAATCAATTTAAATGGTAAAAAAACAGGAGTTTGTTTAGCAGGTCACCTGAACATTCAGAAATGCGAGATTTGTCCACAGGCAAACATGCAATTCAACGTATATAAAACAGAATAGGAACATGTCATAAATAAGTAAATCAACAATGTCTGTTTCTACAACATCTAAAACATTTGTGGTGTTCTCTTTATAAAATGTGCAAAATATTTGTAAGATATCAAATGGAGGGGAATGTACTGGTGAACTCAAGTGATCCAACTGTGTTAACTGTGTTAAACTGTCATAAAAATAAACATGGTTTTATTGAAAGTTCTGTGTGTCAGTTGTCATAGACATGTTTGTAGAAACTTTGTTCTTTTTACGATCCCCTGGCTGACCGCTGCTGTGTTGGGGTTCTCCCCAAGAGAATGAGTGTATAACTTTTGTGTGACCACGAGTTGCTGAGAGTGGAACTCTTGACTGTTGTTTGTTCCTCTTTGCACCAAACAGCTCTTCAGAGAAGTCCATATGGGCGTGGTCCTGGCGAGGACACCACTTATGTACTCAACAGCACTACTGGTGAAGTTCAGTGCTCACATGGTAATGGTGTGAAAATATTAGACACTTTCAATGGCTGTAATTTAATATAAAACTACATCAGATAGCTCTGAGCTTGTGGTCCACCTTGGACCATAAGCTCTGGGCAGTGGTTTGGTCTCTGAGGCATTTTAAACATTTCTTGTCTGGCAGTTTACAGTCACAGTGATCACAGATCATAAGCCCCTTCTGAATCTAAGGAAAGCACCAGTGGACAACAATCCTACTGGCAGACGCAGCAGATGGATACTTGAGCTGGACGTGTATAATTACAAACTTTTACACAGGGAAGGTAAATAACATGCGAACGCGGATGACCCTGTCCCGACCCTGAGATCCACAATAGAGCTGTTCAAAGTGTCATCTCTACCATCACCTCCACAGACAGACATGACAACACTACATCAGGTATCCCTGAAATCAGCCACACACTGTCAGTTGACTTGGTAAAACTGAAGGAACTGCAAGATGAGGATGAGGATGTCTCAGTACAGTCATTGCATGGCTAAAGGACAACGCTCATAAACCACCACTGGGTGGCCTCAAACACCTAAATTCAGGAAGCTCTGGCATGAGTGTCACAAACTGATCATCTAACAGGGTATTCTCCGGTGAAAAGTTTTTTTTTAAAAAGCCCCCACACACCTGCAAACTTGCAAGCTGTTTCTCAAGCCGCTCTCATCGGCCTCGACAGGTTTGCATGGAAATCAGTTCAGTGGTCATTTGAGCTCAGAACGTACAAGGCAAAGAGCCAGATGCATCTGTTATTGGCCATTCATGGCTAGTGATATTTATACGTTTTGTGTTGAGTGCTTGCCATGTCAAACATGGGGCTCCCCAACTCCCCATGAAAGACCCCCACTGCAATCAATCCAGGCAGAGAGGCCATTTCAAAAAATTGCTGCAGACATCACTGTGCTGCCTATCACTAACCAAGGTAACCGGTGTACGTTCTGGTAGTAATGGAGTAATTCACATGCTATGTTAACCCACTGAAAGACCAGCTGCTACTACTGTGGCAAAGTGCATTTTCGCGGACAACAGAAAACAGCATGGCTTGCCAGATTCAATTCACACAGACCAGGGCCGCCAATCAGAAGCAGACTTCATCAAGCTTCTTTGCAGCTCTCTTGGAATCACCAAAACACGCACATCATCGTACCATGCCCAGTCCGACAGTATGGTAGCGAGACTAAGTGCATTGCACTTGGTGGTAGTGAATGGTATCAGTTCTTGTATTTAAATAATTTCATTTTGTCTGCAAATCTAGATTTTATGTTTTTAACTGAATCCTGGTTGCAAACTAATGACCATGGCCAGCTAGCTGAACTGTGTCCACCTTAATATGATTGTTTCAGTCAACCCAGGGTCATTGGTCGTGGTGGTGGCCTAGTGAGTGTGCATAGGAAAAACCTTAAATGTCATTAAGCATGCTGTGATGAACTTGCTTCCTATGAAATTCTCACTTTTAAACTTGGTGGCCTACAACCTACCATATTTGTTAAATTTGACCCCACTAATATTCATGCAAGTGACTTTTTAAATATTGTCACTTCTTTTTATTTTAAACAACATGTTCATGAGCAAACACATAACTGTGGTCATACACTGGACTTGGACTTTTTACCCTGGGTTTTAGCTTTTCCTCCGGTTTTCACCAGCTGAGAAAATATATCTAAAATACGATCAATGTTCACTTTTAATGACACTGAGACCATCTTACACGGCTTTAGCTCATTAAGCCTGGATTACTGCAACAACCATACTTGCTTGACCCAAAAATCTAATGATCGACTCCAAACTGTCCAAAACTCAGCTGCCAGGCTTTTAACTATAACAAACACATATGACCATATCGCCCCTCTTTTTGCTTCATTACACTGGCTCCCAGTATGTCTTAGAATAGACTTTAAAATTGTATTGATTACTTTTAAAGATCATCAAGGCCTCTCGCCCTGTTATATCTCTTACTTTTTAGTCCCATACGCACCAGCACAAACTTTGAGATCCTCGGGCACAGGTCTGTTTCTGTTCCGGAGTCTCGACTGAAAACAGAGTGGGGACAGAGCGTTTCAACTGTCAGGGCCCTGAGGCTCTGGAACAGCCTGCCTAAGGAACGGTGTTTCATCCCCACCAACCAGGAGACCTTGTTCTGCTGGATGACCCAGCACAACACATGCTCCCAGATGGAAGGGCCCGTATGTGGTCAAGCAATGGATGAGCAGAGATGGACACACCCCAGCGTCACTTATGAGATCACTGATCCAAGGAATCCATGATCACGGACATGCATTGTTTACCATAACAGACTGAAGGCCTGTCGGGCACCCTCACGGCCAACTGATGTAGGCACATCAGTCACACCGGCCCCTGCCTTGTTGGGGGCCCTGCCATTTTGCCCTCCTACTCCTCCTCATGTGACTGCCAGAGCTAGGAGGAAGCCTCTACATGCCACAGCCAGCACTACTTCTCTATGCAGTGCTCCACCTTCTCCTCATTCTCCCAGCCCCTTTCCCTTTCCCCCCACCTTAACTGCTGGTCACAGGGATGAACTAACTTCTTCTCTTCAGGAGCCTCCAAACGTTACATCCTGTCGCTTAAGTACAAACACTGTGTCACTTAATGGACTTTAGTGGACATTGACAGGCCCTTACATGTTGTGTTTATTGTTGTTGGGGTTCTGTACATTTAAGTATACGGTCTACATTTAGCTGTATTTTGGGGCCTAGAGCAGGCCAAGGATTTTATTCTTTTTACCTCAGGGAAGTTTTCCTAGCGCAAGTGTTCCTCTGTGTTAAATCTTAAATCTTAGAGCCTAACATTCAGGTTACTGAGTCGTTTCAGTATTGTAAATGTAAAATGCTCTGTATTTGTTTAGCACCTTTCTAGTCTTCTCAATCACTCAAAGCACTTTTACACTACATCTGCATTCACACACTGAGCCTAAGTGCTCTTAGAAACACACATTCATACACAGGCACCAGGGGCAATTTGAGGTTCAGTATCTTGCCCAAGGACATTTCAACATGCAGCCTGGATAAGCTGGGGATTGAACCACTGACCAATTAACAGGCAACCCGGTCTACCTCCTGAGCCACAATCGCTTTCGAGTATGACTGCACATTGCAGCTTTCTATGCAGCTGACTGAAATGTGGACATTTCTACTCCTAGCAAGGGCCAACTTTAACCTTAGTAACTGTATACATTATAGATTTTTGTTACTTAATTTCTAATAATTAATGTTGCTGAGCAGAATTAAGTTTAGGCTATACACACAGCATTGTTTCCTTATCATCTATTAATTCAGAGCACAGTATTTTGGTTCCCACCTTTTTTTCCCCTAGGGGAGACAGAGAGGTGTGACAGAGTCTGAGGAATTTGAAAACGTGCTACGACATCTGTGTGTACTGTCATGCATCTTGGTGTCGATTAAAGATGATTGAAGAAGACCTTGTAGCCGCTTATTAACCACAGGCAGGAAGGACGGGAGAACGCCACCAACCAGAAAGTAGGATACAACCTGCGAACATGACGACTACAGACAGATGTGGAGGTAAAAACGTAACATAGCCTATGTGTTTTTAATTAAAAGTAGGTATAAGTTATAGAATACTGTGTTTGGCATTTTAAACATTAGAAAAATAAATGCAATGACGTTATGTCCAAAGTTAAATTCAATAGGCTATAATCAGCGACGCTGTTTACTTTCGTTTATGTTCTTACATAGGCCCTATGTGCTTTTTTCACTGTAAGTCTTCTTTCTCTTTAGTTAGTCACCAAGTTGTAACATTTGAGGCAGGTTTTTATTATCATTAAACCATTCTTAATGTCAGGACTTTATCTCTTTGACTTAACGTTACTTTCCCAGAAAGTGGTACGAAAAGCAGCAGAACTGCAAAAGACCGGACAGGTAAGCTGCATTAGGGTGCTTTCACACAT